>JAOEHX010027213.1:0-46244 GCA_025448015.1 Bolborhynchus lineola | reverse complement strand
AGAATATATGGACCACTTAAGTTTTCTAAAATGAAGAAGCCACCCCCGATAAAGCGTTCATTATGCTAAGTCGAAGGTAAATACAGAAATATATACTGTAGAAATATGTCTGAGAACGTGGCTTTCCCCACCAAATGCAGCATCATGTGCCTTGAACAAAAGGAGCTGTTACATTACTTTCGCGGAATTTAAGAAAAATTGTACTTCTTTATTAGCGGTTCAGCAATGGCTGCAGGCTACAGATTAGACTGAGCAGCTAAAAAAGAAAAAAGCACTGCAGCACTGGTTTATAATGGTTTCTATTTTCAGAATAGGAGACAAAGCTCAGTGTTACAGCTGTTCAGAACTCTACGGAATGCTTCCTTGAAAAATATGACTTCTGCCCTGTCAGGGCAAGTGAAAACCACAGGAACAGCTCATGTTGTACATGGCTGCTTGCTTCCAGCGGCTATGTAAACAGTTCAACGACCCTGCTGGAACTGTCAGCACTTGATATCAGTATGCATGTTCCACTTAAGCAGGAACTGCCCAGTATTATGCTAGAAATTAAATGTCATTTGGAAACAATATGAAAAGCTGATGAGGCTGTGTACTAAGTAGTGTGCATGCTTTCCTAGTGTGCAGAAGAGCCCTGTGGCTTGTGTTATGCTACTTTATCCTAACATTACCCTGTGCAAGAAAGATTGATGCCACTTCTAGTGAAGAACAATAACTCTTTAGGAGAATGGTCTAGGGACTGTTCTTCCTGGACAAGTGGTTTTACAAGAAAAGGATCTCCAATAGGAACTCTTAATAGTAAATAAATATATTGAGAACTTGTAGGTTTCTGGTTACTTCAGAGTTAAACTTGAGAAGGGAGTTCTTACAAACACCTTCCATTAATGAGTGTCACACTGCTTATTGTAGCCTTTCACCATACAAGGGTTCAGGTCCATCTGAACAAGCTCAGTCTGGGTTGACCCCCATCCTCTGTAACAGAGAACAATTGTGGGAGGAAGCTGGAACTGCTAATCCAAAATCCTTCCATTACTACATTACTGATAAAGTAAGCTATGCCACTTGTATGATGCTGATACTGACAATTTGCCTTTTCCAGCTGATAGCAGCATTTAACTCAGCCATTGCTTGCATTAAAGAAAAGGTTGCACCAATTTAATTTAGACCAATGCACTTAAGTACAAAAAGCTGCATGACCTCTTTTGCATGTAGTTTGTATGTGTAATTTTTGCTAGGCTTAAAATGAACAAAAGTAGCTACCCATATGACTACTGAAGCTTGTGAATTAAATCTGTTTAGGCTTCCATGCTGCTAAGCTAAACTGTTTTGTACTCAAGGCACCCAAAAAACATGTCAACTCTCATACAGACCTGCAGAAAAGCCAAAGATTAGCTCTTAAAAGCCATAATCTGTTTTCCTTGTGTCTGGCAAAAGCTAAATGGCATGAGCACAAGGGAAGAAATGCTGCATTCTCTCCTAGGGATCAACCAGAGGATGGGGTTTAAAACAAGCAACACGTTTAATCTGTTTTCATAAAAATGATACTAGTGACTTGCAAAAAACCCTTATGCCACACAGTTCTATTACTAATGTAGGACAAAGTTCCATGCACCAGATGCACACACAAACCATGCCTGTTCAAATGAATTTTCTCTCACTCCCCAGTGGCAAGCAAGGTTACGCAAAGTTTATTTTGGGATAACAAACTGTACCTATTGTAATTTGAGAAGAAAACATGATAAAAGTCCAGTTTCTCCCTTTTCCTGTTTTGGAAGGAGAAATAAAACTATCAGCAAGTATAAAGTTATATGGCAGACCCTTGGCAACAGCTACTTAAGCTAGAATGCATGTTGCCTGCCACCTCACTCATGGCAGAGTAGCACTCCCCAGTGTGGCCAAGCCAGCCATGCACGGTAGGTAGTTGGGGCTGAATCTGTAAACCCAAGCATCCATTTGCTACTTTCAGGTGTCTGAGTGAAACTTATTTGCCACCAACTTCCTAAAATCCCCTTTGAGCTGCTGCTTAGCATTCCTCGGGCCTATGTTTTGTGAGCAGGAATATGCAAAACTGTTTGTCTTAACACTTCTGAATTGTTCAGTAACCCAAGATTCTCTGGGTAGTTCCCTGCAAATTTTTTTCACCTGCAAGCCTAAACACAGAAAGCACTTGCAAACATATTTGTTGGGCCAAGTTTCACATAAAGGAGACAGAGGCGTAGAGATGTATTTCTCCTCTATCCAATAGCCTGAGTAGTTAAAACACTTGAGGATGGGTTTTTTATTTCTACCATTTCCTTTTCCCAAATTCCCTCCACTATGGAGCAAGGACTAAACCTTTTTCATGATCGTAGCAACTACTCTATTTTCTGACACATACTTCGGCCTCTGCAACAGCATAAGCATCACCCCTGAGATAAATAATCAAACTGGTAGTACATATAACTAAGTGTAAAAAGATAGTGTCCTCTGATACACCTTCCTGACTTCCTTGCCTGCTTCAGCATGTACTACAGGCTCATTGAAACTAAAGTTTGTAAGAGAGAGTTGGTACAGTTCATATGCAAAATAATTCTGCAGAATACTGAAAGAAACCGTAGCAAAGACACAACTCATGATCTCATCTTTCCTGCAAGATCTTTGTCTTTCAAAGTTACAAACAGACCTCTAATGTCATTGTCAGACTACAGAGCACAGTTTGAATCAAATAAAAAATACATGAAATTCTAAGAGATAGATGGGCAAAATCTTGTTCATAATGTAACTAATCCCTCTGACTGTCTCTTGTGCATATTGTTGTAGTCAGAGCCCACATCACAGAATCAGAGAATACACACATGCCAGAAACATCCTGCTACTCATTCTGCTTCTACTTTTCTTACTCCTGACTAGATTGCATGCTATCATTTGGGTTTTCCTCCAATTTCATCAATTGCCACCAGTTTATGAATGGATGAAAAGCAATAGTAACGTTTCTTTGAGCCAGTTCCACAAGGTTTGACCTATCACAGAGCACCAAAGTGATACTGGAATGTTAGGATAATGTTGCACAAGGGGGAGGATTCTGCCTAAAGCAATCATTCATAAGGGATAAAATTCAGCATTGCTATAACTTACTCTAGAAAGCAGCTAAATTCCCATTTAAAAGATGGCACTACCATGGTGCGTATTCTAGGTTGTGGATTGTTGCTGGTTGGGAGGGAGGGAGTTTGCCCTCTGATCACTAGCTTTTGTTATTATTTTTCACAGCTCAGACCTGGACAGTTTCACCTCTGAGCATGTACATTTACATCCCTTCATCTGCTGCTTGCAATGAGAAAAGGAAAATATCAACCATGAATGAACAAAACCAAAAGCATTTCCCTCCCTTAAGAACTTGATGTATATTACAAAATATGCTTTCAGACAACATGCAACCAAGGTTACCTTTATATAACAGTGCCCTTTATAAGCTGAACACATTGATGTGAAATCACTTGCTCATCAAAATGGTATGCAATACCAAGAACCAAAAGAATGCATATAAGATCAGGGATAGAATATTGTTCCCATTCATTGGAAGATGGAGTTCTGTCTTCAGTGGGATACCACTTCACAAGAAAATGTTTCAACTTTCACCTAGTTCTCTTAGATTCCAGCTTTACACAAATGTTACTCGGGACACTTTCTTGTGTTACAGGCTGTCTAAACATGCTCTAGCTTAAGAAATCACTTACTTAACTGAACCTGGTGACCTGCAAGTGCACACTAGCGAAGGTGAGATGAGGAGGAATGGGGAAAGGTTATAAACAGTTCATTCTATCTCTACTTTATTGTTTTACCTAGAAAAAAGTCAGTGACTGGCAGAAACAAATACAAGTATTTGATACCCATTATGACATGTACTCAGAAATAGAGTAGAAAGGAACTCCTCCCTCCCAAGTGGGTATTCAAGCCTTTCAATTAGTAAGTCATTCCTTTGCTTCACCCTCTTAGTCCACAGTCTTGGTCTGCTCTATATAAAGTGGAACAACAGAAAGCAGAAGCCTTCCTCCAGCTTCAGGCTGCATAACACAAGCTAGCTCTACTGTCATGAGCATGAAATGGTCTGCATGATAGTGCACCCTGAAAAGCAACTTCATTAGCAGATGCTAAAACATCTGGGGTACCTCTACATCACAATCACTGTACAAGTGCCTAACTCAAGGACAGTGATTATGCTCTGGCCACTACAAACTAAACAATTAGACACAGTGATGCTCAAATTCACACCACCAAAGTAACTCTGTGGATTTGGCTTTGTGACCTTGACCCTTTATTCCTCCTTTCAGTTGAGGTGCTTATGTTGTTCTAGTCAAAGATGCTAAGTATTAATGCTTGACCACAGCAGAAAAAATATACTCCAAGCAGCACTGAAAAAACACCTACCATACAGAGGAAAATGACAGTAAAGCCTCAAAGTGCTGAGGAACTTGCATCCTATGAGGTAAAATATGAAACAAATGATAAAGAAAACCACTCACACACCCCTCAGAAGAACAAATAAAAAATTAAACAAAACAAAAAAATCCCAGAGCTAGAATGCTCTTTTCTGGCAATAGAGTTCAGAGGCAGAGAATTACTATTACTTTATGTCCATGTAATGAAAGCGCTACCGCCGCAGCACGTAGGATATAAACTTGACAAACTGTAACGGTCTCTTTCTCTCCAGTTAAAACAAAGTAAAAGCCCACAGTTGTGATTCTGGGACACACTTTCCCAGTGGTCAGCCAGCAATTTGGTAATGTTTGGTTCTGGAAAATTCTCTAAGGTACCGGGAAACTTCAGTGCTGAAATTCCTTCTGCAATAGTACTTCAATCACTGCCCTGAAAAAAAGTTTAATATAGACTATATAGCCAGAAGGCCAAAAAAAAATCCCTAGTCATGAGCAGATACGACTCACTGAGTCTGCAAATCTTTACACCATTATATAACTCAGTAACTCTTAGCATCTAACTCAGTGCTGTATAATGGCTGTTGATAGCTAATCCTCAGTGAAGCTAGCGGCTGTATGAGACAAAGGAAAACAAATGCTAAGATGCATGGAATCCTCTGCATTTGTCAGACTATTCCCATAGAATATATAAACCCTCTAAATCTTAAAGTCACATCTATCCTATAAGATTGGGCTCCCCTGTATAGAATACATAGAGTGTAGATTAAGTGTATGAATAAAAGCAGCAAAGTGTGGAAGAGGAAGAATCTATTTTGCAGTTTCGCCTTTTGTTAACACAGTATCTAAGGCATAAAAAATAACTGCTCATAGAAAGCGTAGTTCAGTATGCCTTTGACAGAGCAATATTGGCTCTGAAGTGAGATGCCTGCCACTGCTCTAAAGTAACACAATGATTTCTCATTGGGAAATGAGTTTAAGGAACACCATTTCTGTCTTGCTCTTTATTTCTTGTTTCTGAATGACATATGAGGCCAGAAAGGTCACAATGGCCTTTCCACAGAGGAGTGATGCCTGAAATAGGAGATCACTACATGAGAGTCTTGTTCTGCTCTTTTAAATAGCATCCAAACTCATGGTCTGCTAACCTAATTTGAGTAGAATTTAGATCTGTATTTATAGCAGTTTTTCCACTCTGGAAACTGCCTTCACTTGGAGAAATTATGTTCTCTAGTAATTAAGTTGTGTATTATAAGCTGCAGCATTGCCTTTGAGCAAACTAGTTTGGGCTAAGAGTGGCTGCTTTTGATCCCGATTTCCTAATTATTATGGAACAATCTCTTCACTTGTGTTTCTGTGAAGGATGAAGAGTTCATGGGGATTGTCTGTGTCAGTTCTTTTCACAGGGGAATTAAGCTGCATTCAAAATCCTGCAGGAGCTAACGCGAAGTCAGCAAGTGCCAGTGCCTTTCTATCAGAATCCTCCTAAATCAAGCTCTGAAGAAAGGATGCAACAGAAATAGCACTAGCCAGAAGTGAACACTTCATATCAAATACTCAAATTGAATCTTTGCCCAATTCCTGAGCCAATTACTAATACACTGTCAGATTGTAAATTTTGGTGGGTTTTGTCCTCTTTTTTTTTGATCCTTGCAGAATTAGGGCTGTGAGAAGAACACCACAGACCCCATAGGAAAGGGAGTCAGTGTGCTGTAGAGTCACTCAGCTGTAATATGCAAGTTCTGAGAACTTTGCCCTCTCAGCTTCCTAAGGCTTGGGCTGTGCAGCTGAGCCGAGGCCCATGTGACTGTGAGTCTGCCTGGCTCCTGCTAAAATGAGCTCTCCTTGGCTATCTCCAGCACAAGCACACATACTGTTCCCACAGACTAAGCCTGTCATCACCAGCTGTACCACCTGCTTGTACTCCTGGGGCCCTTCTGCAACTCCTCCTATTACCAAGCCATTTACTTGTTATAGCCTCATCCTGGCAGTGGGACAAGGCAATCAGCGAAGACTATGCTCCTCTGGATCTGAAGAACATGATATCCCTTCTGAGGCATCAGAAGGTGACCAAAATCATCCCTCTGTCAGTTCTCTCCCTGTGAGCACAGTCCCAGCCTTGCTCTAAACCCTTGAACACACATATCCTCAGACCATCCTCACTCTTAAGTATGAACAGAAGCCTCAACTGCAGAACCGCACAGCTGAGGAAACGAGAGAGCAATACCAGTATGATGCAACCCTTAGAGCTACTTGCTCTCATTTTGCAATCACAGAATCAGCTAGGTTAGAAAAGACCTTTAAGATCCTCAAGTCCAACCAGAAGCCATGAAAACACTGTCATAAACTATTCCCCACTTCTTCCTGCTTTGCTTGGAGATATTTGGGCTGCACCTGGGAACAAGTATGGATTTTCTGGCAGAGAAGATGCTAGCTACAGCTGCCAGAACTCCCCAGCTACTTGTGGTGTTTCCCAGTGCCTGGAGGAAGAGCTGAAGCTAGAATGTAGTGGGGAGGTTAGTGCCCAGGCTACTAGGTGCTCAGTCTAGCCAGACCACCTCGGATGCGAAGTTGCCTTCTGTAGTTACAAACTGAAAGTCACAGGCAGTACTGCAGGAGCTTAGGAGCTGCCTGTACTATCTGTACAACCAATGAGCCTTGTTATTCCACATCCCATCTCAGGTAATTGCCAGTGGCAGAAAGCCTGGTGACATTTCCTAGTACAAGTATGTACAAAAAAAAAAAAAAGATTGACACATCACTGCCCAAAGGAAAGGAGAAACTCCCTCATTCATCTAGGTTAGGGTAAAGTGAAGGATCCATTATTTTATTTACTGATATTTTTAATCAGGACAAGGAATAGCACCATAGCTTTAAAAACATGTCCCTTCCCTACAAATGCCCCCAAAAGTCATTCCTCTCCCCAAAGAGTTAAGCTGCTATATCTTCTGCTTACATCTTCTTTACAGCCTTGAACAATAGTTGTCATATATAGCATGGAGGTGATGTAACTTCATGTTCTGGTTCAACTAGTTCAAAGCTGCTTACACATTTCTTTCCCAATCCCAGTGTAAGAGAATTCTATTTCTAACATATCTCTTGGTTCTTATTCTGTACTGTCCTATTTAGGCTCTGTAAACTTCTGAACTTTGCCAAGTAAGCTCTCAAAAAAGCTTGTGTAAAATTCTGGTCAATTGGCTAAGGTGCACTTTCGTGCACACTAGCTAGAGCATCAGCTTTAGCAATACATATTGCTTAGCCTCTCAAAATTAACCATAGGGTGTTTATTCCCATCAAGTTATCTCTTCAGTGCATAAATCCTCACAGGATGGTAGCTAAAGCAGATTCACTGTCTGTGCTGACAGAGCAAAGCAGGCTACCGGTTTTCTGCCACAAGAGAGTGAGGCAGAAATGCTGTTACATCTGGAGGAAGACTCCTGGAAGCCAAGATCTGAAGATCAATCGGAGCTAGCAATTCCTCAGTCAGCAATTTAAATATAAACCTAACTGACTGGAATTATGTGCTTAGAATTACATGCACACTGAAGTAATAGCCAAACTGGGGCCAATGGCTATATCTGACATGCTGAGCCAAAATATTCCCTATCCCACTATGTACCAATGTTTCTGCTATTGAACCCGCACAAAGACCTGTACCATTAAGATGAAACTGAAGCCCCTGACTGAGTGGCTATCAAGGACCTAGTGCTAAACATTAACTAGAAATTTGTTGACCTGGACACAGACCAAATAGATGTATTTGCAGCACATCAAAGCCAGATGCAACCTGTTTAAAAAAAAAAAAAAAAGGAACTGGCCAGCAATCCTTTCAGATTTCCAGGACAGCTGTGTCCATGCTTTCAAAATATTTTTGATGATACTCGGGACAAGCAGCTTCCAAATCTAACTCCTGAACGAGGATATGAACCTCAGACTGAAGGGAATTCTAGTTTGTTGTCTGTTGAGCTTTTCATCTGCATTTGCTCCTGGCTGATGTAGTGACACCTCATCAAAATGGTTTCTAAGAGTATCAGGTGCATTACTTAGAGTTCCTGCCACATAATTCACGTCTGAGCACCAAAGCACAGGGAATTAGCCCTTCATTTCCATTTGTGGCACTTAAAAGAGAGAGTTGTTAATTCAGTAGTTAATTTCTGAAAGAAACCTAGAACCTGCCCCTACCAAAATCAGGTGGGTAGGTGAAAATTCAGGGTTGGTAGATCAAGCAGATAGACAGCAGGCAGAGAGACTGCACAAAGAATCAGGATGTTCCCTGGCATGATCCTATTTATGAACAGTGAACATGAATTCCTCCTTCCGTCAGCAAAGGAAAAATAAGTGAAACACAGAGAGAGTGTCTGAGGTCACAACTGCAAATGCCTTTGAAGGTGAAATTGTTGGTGTGGAAAACCTTTAATACTGCCTTAATCAAATTTCACTGTAGGGCCAAACTGAAAAAATAAAAAAGGATGTAATTAAAGTCCAAAACTGTTCTTGAAAACTCCTACTCAGCTGCTGCATAACCTTGAAGCTGTCTGCACTCTCCAGCTGACTAAATTGCCTAAAGCTGCCCCTGCACCGACCCAGAACTACCTGTCCTGGCAAAACAGAGCAGGTTAGTATATAGTACCTGCCTTGACAGTACCAAAATCCAAAGGGCAAGTCCTTTTGTAGACCTCATCTGCACATTTTCATTTCACTCCAGCAACCCAGAAGCTGTACCTTCTGCCTTTTCTCACAGTCCATAAGAAAAGCTTCAGTTATATAGACATATTTAGGAAAAAAGAAAAATAAATTAGATGATTGCAAGGACACACATGTGAATTCCAAGTCGTATCCTCACATGCTATAAAGAAGGGCAAGATCTCAGAAATGAGTGTGCTGTCCACTTCCTAGTTAGCTCTGGTGAAGCTGCACTTCCAAGAATGAAAGCATCTAACTGCCCTTGTCACTGTACAGATTCAGGATTCTCCAACTATGTAACATGTATCTAACAGCCTACAAAGATGCACCTAACTTACTGGATTTATGTGTTAATACCTTCATCTATACAGAATCATAGAATAGCTTGGGTTGTAAGGGACCTTCAAAGGTCATCCACTGTAGGCAAGTGAACAGTGAGCCTGCCTTGAAGATCAGGAGGTCTAATGACCTATTTCTCAAATAATTACAATTACTAGGAATGCATGTTAGTGAACTAGAAGGTGAATTACAACAATCCACCATGATGACACCAACAGATTATCTAAACCTGGACCACTTCTATGACAGAAATATTTTCTGCTTATGGAGGACATTTTGGCAGCCACAAATCTGAACAAAAACACACGCAACTTTTGTGTTGCATCTGTGGAATAATGAGTGCACCACCTACATTAAAAGCTCCTAGTACACCACAAATGGGAAGAAGCACTTAAAATGCCCTTCTGTGATTACATCAGTCACTCTGTTAATTAAAATAATTTTGGTGGGACTTCCCTTAGCTTTTAAAAGAAATTAAAGGCCCACATAATCTCTACAGTGACTATCTTTGCAGGTGCTCCTCCTCATTGCAGTCTGGCACCAAATCAGCGAGAAGGTACTTTTGACTACATTAATTTTCCATGCCTGTTGAGATCATGGCTGACTTAATCAGTGCATATTCATTTGCCGTGTCTTCTGCTGCTGATCATGTTGAGAGGTTTCCACTCCCTGGATACTTAACCCCACATCTCTGCCAGAGTTCCACCCATCTCAGCTATTCATCTAACTACTACAGAAGGCACCTGACTCTACTAAAACAGTAAAGTTTAAAAATAAATAAATAATTTTTAAAAGTATATCAACTGGCAGAACTGAGATGACAAGAACTTTTGGAGACCAAAGGTTTGAACCTGCAGTCAGACCAGGCATCTCTAAAACATAATTTGCCCTGAGATCAACTACTTTTTGGAGGAACAGTCTTTTTGTGGCAGGGCTGTACCTTGACCTTTATGCTGACTGGGACTCTCAGGTGCTAGTGAAAAAAAAAAAAAAAACAAAACAACAAAACAACAAAACCAAAAATATAAAGGAAGGAATGAAAGATTTATATAATTCTTCAAGTAAAGCCTATTTTGATTTGCTTAGTTGGTTTACAGCCTAAATATTACCACTCCTCTCCCTTGATGGTTAAATTTACAAGTAATCCTGAGCATCTGTATGGGGGGCAGAGTTCTCTGAATTTTGCTAAACCTCTCCTGGGCTTTTCCTGCTATTGAGGCATACAGGTATCAATGACGCTAATGTGATTTTCAGCCAAATGCAATCTAACCACTCACAATCAACCTTTTTCAGAGTCTGCCACAACTTTTCAAGTATTTTGAACATTTACAATGTTTGAAAAATTCCCATTCTCCTCCTTTCCAATACAGTATTAATCAGCAGATAGGGAACAGTAGTAAAATTTCCTCCTTCTCAGGCCAAGCTATGACTTCCCATTCAAAGCTAATCGTCTTTCAAAGTATTTATGTTTCATCAGTGTCTGAAGGCCTCAGAGTAAAACAGAGCTTTGTTGGGTCTGGCATTACATAAAGCAGAGTCAGATTCTGTCCTGAAGTGCTTCCAGTCTAAGTAGGCAAAACAAACAGAGCACATCACAGAAGGAACTGAAGGACCAAAAATAAATGACTTGTCTGAGATCATTCAGCAAGCCAGGAATGTGCTGGTCTCACTTGCAATAATCACTTGGGCTGGGTAAAGAGGTTGTGCTTGTTTCACATTTAACTGGCTCCCAAACCCCAGCACCAGATTTTATTAGGACAATGGTTCAAAGACAGAGCTATGATGTCCAATAAAGACTACGACAGCATTGAAACAAACCTTGTACTCAGAAGAGAACAATACAAGAGGCTTCTTCTCAGAAACATCCCATTACATACACACTCATTTTCCACTGAAACTGAATTAATCAAAACCTATCCAATGCACTTATGTTAGCACTACGAACCCCTCTGGATTGCAAATCAAACTGGCAGAAGCAGGAATAAAAGGCTTGCTCAGACATTAGGAACAATTCAGGCATCCAGCTTCACAACAGTTACGACTCAGTCTGGCTTGATTTCTGGTAGGCAGATTAAAATGCATTGTTTGTAGCAAATAAGGCATGAATAATAGTATTGCCTTTGTCTGCCTCTTGCACAGCACTGGTGCTAGAGCTGTAGGAGACAATCCCCCCTGCTGGTGGTACTCACAAAGGGACTACCTTCAGGTTCCTGCTCATGAGAGGTTTTGGGGGGGGGGCAGGCCGAGTTCAGTGATGAAGACTGCTCAAGTACCTCTCAGCTTCTCTTTATCTTGCCAAGTTCTACAGCCAGTATGGTGAGATTGTTCCTATTATTCAAGCTTCTTTGATCCAACCAGTCTATTAATGATATGATAACAAAGTGGCATTCTTAAAAGCATGTTTGATGAATTACTTTCTAAAGGATGCAACTCTGACCCCTGCGTTAACTTTTTGTCTTGCTTTATTCTTAGCAGGAATGTTAACGAGACTGATTTCCACATTGCAGGGCAAATGGCTGTAAGAGTGAATTATCACTTCTTTGGCGCACTGGGCAGGATGCTGTCATTTTTTTGAAACAATAAAAATATTCTTAATTTACACTGAAAAGCAGCTTAATAGAAATTTGAGTGATGTGATGTACTTTGGAGGAAACAAACTTCCTTATGTTTGTTTTGTTTCTGCATCCACTAGACAGTCAGGAGATTTTTTAAGTAACTGTAGGTAACTAGCAGCAGTTGCACTACCAGGTCTTTTTTAGCTTTGCTTAATGTGCTTAAACTAAACAGTCCATGATGCAGAGGCACAACTACAGTCTCTACCCTGAGAAGCACATGAAATGCCAGACTACAGAGAGCAGTCTGAGATCCCTACACACTCACTCTCATGCTCTCTGCTTCTTATGATACTTGAATTTGTTTTGCATTGTGGCAGAGTTCCAGCATAGAAAGGAATCCCACACGGATGCATTCTTAGACTAGTGGGTTGCTTGCCTTTACAGTAACATTGCTGAACAAGCACTGTAGTCAGTAAAAAAAAAAATAGGGAGACCAGCACTGCCATTTCCCTCCGGTGCTCCAGCTGCAGTCTAAAAGAAAAGAATAGCAGCTGTTACCAGGTATTTGTGTCCTGTTATGCAACAAGGAGGAGGAGCACTTATTTCTGAATCTAGCTTTGGTTAAGGCAAGACAAATATAACAAACTGCTCAGAAAAGTTACAGGCATATGAGAAAGCAGAAATTAGATGCCCAGAAACACCAAAGCTGGCATAATGAGGGACCTCTGCCAGCATTTCTTAGGTGAGGTTAGCTCACAGATTTTGGACTTGTGCCCTCATCTCTAGCCAAAGGGCAAGGTACAGGCTTGTGAGTGGTCAACATTGCTGTTCCTAACTGTCTGCTCTCACTATCACACTTTATCTAGCTGTATCTTGAATTAGAACTGAGTAACTTGGTTACTTACATTAACTCCCAACAAACTCCCCAAGTCCCACTGCTAAGTTTTTTACTATTATTATTTTCTTTTCAATGAGCTGCGGACTATACAAACCAAAGTGCTACTGCACTGTGGTATGTGTAAAACTGCCTGTGTATTTGCTCTTGAGACCAAACTAGCCTGGGATCTGAACTGCTGCTGTACTCACCACTGCAGAAACCTGCTTTTCCCAAGCTTTGTATGGCTCTGCCCTCCATTTCCCCTCAATACAGGAAGCTGATAATTGTACCATCTATCATGGCATAAAACTACATTGCCTCACCACAGCTCCTCCTGGGACATGAATTCTAGGACTTTCTAGCTTCCGAAGTTTTACTTCAACAGCGCCTACCTACTTTTTTTTTATATACTTACGTTTCAAAAACTAAGGCAGCAAAAACACATCACTTAGGCAATGCAGAATGTCTCCAGCAGTAACACAGCACAAGTGGACTACTCTGGAAACCAGAATCACTGGGTTGGAGTTTTCAATACATCTCTGAAAACATAATCTCTTATAATTTAAGTCCTGACTATGCTACCACCTACTAACGCATAGGAAGAGTCACTGAAGTAGAACTACTCTTTAGTCTCACCATTATTACCACTTGCCACAGGAGATGTAAATTCCCTAGCAGCTGGGAGCTAGCATTAGAGCAAGGTCAAGGGGTTTTCTGTTCGCTGGGTTCTTTTTCTAACGTTGATGAAAAGAAAAAGCCATAAGAGACATAGGAATAGGAGGCAACACTTTTTTTTACACTTTTCTTTCTCTTTTCCCATTTGCCAAACACAAAGGGGTTTTTTTGGTTGCCTTTTTTTTTTTTTTTTCCTTTTGGAATTTGCCTTTGAAACTTTAAATGCTGAGGGGAGAATTTGTTGTAACAATTTTTGGAGCAACCTCCCTTCCTGTACTTCATGCGTTCTATCAAATCTATACTACTTTAGCTAAGAATTCCATACCCTGCACCACTAACTACTTCCTAAAATATAATTCACAACTAGTGAAATATTTGCTGTAGGTCTGCAGAGTAGTAGCTGATTACATGATCCCAACACCTTTTTGCAACTCATTAACTAAATGTATGAAAATACCTTCTTTCTTGATATCACATTTCCAAGCAGGCAATGGCAATTCCACAAGAACTTGTAGCAGCTTCATGGGAAGCTATGAGGTAGGCCTCAGCAATGCAAACCCCAAATACTTAAGGGAATATTTTTTGCTCCCTTCTCCCCCAGTAAAGCTCTCTGATAAAATCAATGAGTTTAAACAAGATTGTTGAATTTCCAGCTATATGTAGTCCTCGTATGGTCAGACAGAATTTTGAAAACTCAATACCTAACATCTTTTGCTCTCTTGTGAACTGCTCTAGTTTAAAACTAATCTGATTCTGCTACAGGTATGGGTTGAGGTATGTAGAAACAGCAAAACTTCACATCTGTGCTGTAAAAACCCCTCTATTCATACTAGAAAACATTTTTCTAGTGGATATCTTAAGGCATTGAGTTATTATAGCCACAGATATGGCTGCTTTTCAGCTGCTTTGAATCTCTGAGTGCTGATATACAAAAATTCATTATATACAAAGCAAGCATGCATTTGAAATCTTTCAGTTCACAAGAGACTTCTGTCATTGTATCCCTAGCTTCAAATACTCCTAATTAGCAGCTGTCCTCCAATCTTTTAATGAGTCTGTAACATCATTTAGTTCTGAAGCCACATGCTGTTCAGACTGCCCTTCCAATTTTAATGTGAGTTAAATCAGGGGTTAACTTTTATTCATCTCCCAAGTTTCTCAGCTGTGAATAATGCTCACATCTCAGTGATCTGGCTGGTACTTGTTACCTGTGCCATGCTGCTGAATTGTTACTAGCTGTCCTAACAAGCTGTCTGACTGGGCCAGCTGACATCTGTCGGAAAACAAAGTGAAAGAGAAAACACCAACAAACTCTCCTAGGCTTAATTGCCTGGTGTGAAAAACAGGTTACCTTACCAGCCCTTGTAATTTTCAGGGATTAATTAAAGGATAATGTTTGCTGCAGAGGAGTTTATGAGGCAATAAATAGCTTTTGTGGCTGATTAAATGCCAAAGAAAAGCTGATAAAGGCATCTAATAATTTCAAAAGCCATTTAGTGCTTTTAATACATCTCTGCCACCGATGCAAGTCTTATGGGCTGATGACAGATCAGCGGCAGGCTAACGAAACAGGGAGGAAGTCTTCCTACCTCTAGAGACTTTGAACAGATAAACTCATAAAGCATACAGCTCATCCCCAAACTGTGACTGATGCTCGCTTGTAAGGAAACAGACAAAACGGCCATTTTTGCTGCTTCACAAACACTTCAGGAGCACACAGACCACATCCTCTGCCCAAGCACCATTGTTTTACCAGCAGCGCAGCAAAACCACTGGAAAACCCACCGGAGTGCTAGCTGCTCCCCGGCTTTTCTAGCCGCAGCAGAGCAGTACTGCGGATCACCCGCCTTGCCCCGGATTCTGAGGTGGTTTGGGCTGTGTCGGGGCTGCTCGAGGCCGCCTCGCACCAAGCGGCGGCGACTGCTGGTGCCTCAGCGAGCGGCCGGGCTGGCGGGGGGACCCTGCCCCATCCGTCCGCTGTCCTTGAGGAACGTGGCGTTACCTGAGGAGGCAGCGGGGCCGAAGAGGGGCCGGCGGCTTCTGGAAGGATCTACAGGCAGGGCGGGCTCCCTGTGCCGCCCAACGGAACTAACGGCCGCACGGGCACTTCGGCCGGTGCCGCCTCGAGCTCCCTCCCGCGAGGCCGCAGGGCACACCGGGGGAGGGCGAGTGAGAGCCGCGGCTATGCGGCCTTTTACCTATTGGTACTTTTATTTTCGCTTGAGCATGAGCGGTGCCGAAGGTGTGACGGCAGTCCTGCCGGCTGCACGCCACAGCCGGCGGCGGGCCTCGCAGTCCGTGTGGAAGCGGGGCGGTTTGTCCAGGTTTCTGTGCAGACGCAAGCAGAAGCAGTCTGCCATTTAAGCTTACTTACACTTGCATCTCATTTGGTGGCGGCACACCACGCTCCTGTGCTGGCGGGTGGAGCTACTCGTCCTGCTCAGGAGGGAAGAGGACTATGGTTCACGAGGTTCCCAGGGGTAACGTGTTCCAATCTACACAGTGGTTCTGTGGTGGCTCTGACCACGTCTGTATTGGAGGCAAAAAGTACTGAACGGTAGGGAGAAATGAACCAAAATGTGTCTTGGAAGATGGGCTGGCGGCAAGTGCATCTCACATCCCTTCCTCCTCCTTTGCTTCCCCTTAAGCCACGCAGCCCACGTGAACTGTCACAGTATTTATTTTTCCTCCACTCTGCTGCCTTGCTCTTTGGCTGCGAGATAATAGGCACAGCCAAAGAGTGATGCAACTCGTAACTGCGAGAACACACAGTTCTGCGTTTTATAAACAAGAATTAACTGCTCCTGACTGCGCTGGCCCTCAGAAGCCTGAAATGCTGATCACATCTTGCAGCTCTTCACAGGGCAGCAAAGAGAGTATCAACAGAAGTATCAACTTTGAATTCTGCCACATTTTCCTTTCAGGCTTGCAAAAGAACTGATAATTTAACTGATACGATGCCTGAGTGGGTGAGTTAATTGTAAACAAATACTGATGGGCTGGCACTGACTGTTGCTTTGGTTAGTGTGCATCATGCTTTGTCTGCAGCCTCTTGAAAATACATTCTCCTAGGAGAATGAGTATGAGCAGTATTTTGACACCATGCACAGATAGGAACAATGTTTATATAGGTGTATCCAAAGATTCCAATTAACAGGAAATTGCATGTCAGTTCTTGCAGTTTGATTGGCAAGATTGTTGTGTTCTGCAAGTAATGATGCTTGTAAGATAGAGGCATCAAAGTTGAACAGTTGCAAATGTCTCAGAAGTGTTTTATAATTTGGACTAAGAGGAGATGGGGACAGTATTTTCCTCAAGCCATGTTGTTTTGATAGCAGAGAGTCAAAAGTCAATTTTGTCCTATGTGAAATACCTCTGATAGAGAAGAGAGGCAGGAAGCAGATTGCATTGTTTTCTGGGGGTTGGTCTCTTTTTAATGGCTTCCTTCTCTGGCTGAGACAGAGGTTGTGCACAATTCAACTGTCTTTTTCAAGTCCTCTTTACTAACTTGCAAAAGCAATTAGATTTGAACATCTGCAGTAGCCATTTCCTTGTTTTCTAACAGTTTTCTACTTGAAGTCTTTATTTCTGGGATGCTAGGCTGTGATTGATAATTAAATCGCTGTAAGTGCAGCCTGAGTCATGGGAAACAGGGTCAGAATACATAAAAGTGTATCTGCAGAGAACAAGATTTATTCAAAGAGAAATAACAGAAACAGTAGTAAAAAGCATACCACAGCTACCATTCAAATCACTTGCTGCTGGTATACTGATAAATATTCCTGTTTTCTTGAAGGAATATCTAAGCAGCCGGCCTGCATAAACTATGAAATGTAATTACTCTGACATATGGGAAATCTCTGGCACACACAGACTTGGCATGGACTGTGCAGCATCACCCTGCAAAGGCCCCGGGACCCGGAGTGCATTAGAGACATGGCCAGCGTGTTGATAGCTTAGCTATTTCTGAGCCTCTGACTAAATTTCAGATTATTTCAATTTGCCACGTTCCTGGAACAGCCCTTTGGCAGGATTATTATTCTTCCTTTCTCCCCATATCTGCACTTCACCCCTCCCTACTTTTGCTGCAGTTTTTGTACCTGAGTCTGAATTTGTGGCACTGAGGTTGTTGCTCTCTGGATTGACTACTGTCATCTGAAGAGGGAAATAGAGGAGCAAACATCTTCCTTTTGTATGTGGAATTTTCCTCTTACTTTTAAATTCAGACCAGGATTTGCTAAATTGTAACTAACTGCAGGTCATCGTGTGTAAGAGCATATGCTTATTGATTCCTTGATAAATTAATGACACCCATCCACTGAGTTAGCTATTGATACAATAGGAGCTAAGAAAACAGCACAGGTTTTGTGTGAATTCTTTAAGATTTGGGGGAAGGAAAGGGAAAGATAGCCTAAGAAGGTTCGTAAATCCATGTCTGTGTTCCCTAGTGTTATATGCTATTAAGCACTTTGTTTCTTCCACTTAAAATATTCAAGATTTGGCTGTTTAGCATTAGTTTGTTTAGTCTTTCACTCACACACACATATATGTATACACAGTAGAACGGATTTCGAGTGGCAACCTTGTAGTCAGTGTAAATTCAGTCTTCGCCCTGTTTGTGGTAAGCAGCAAATCTGCTAATTTTTTCCACAGCATCTTGGACTTCTCCATCTGCGCAGAAGCTACAGAGTCTGAGAACCAGCCTCCTCCAAAAGCATTAGGGAGCAGGATAAAAAAAAACCAAAACCAATCACCAAACCCAAAGAGAAACCCCCCAAAACCCTCCAACAAACAAAAGAAAACATTTGTAGAAAGGAAACAGCTTTCTGCTTATAAAGATTCCAAAGATGCCATTCATGGAGAAAGACAGACTTGTCAAACTGAATTCTTAGTTTAACAGACACTTCAAAAGGCATGACTTGAAGAAGGTAGTTTTCCCTTTAAGTTTCAAGCAGGACTTCAAGCATCCTTAAAAATGTGGTTGGAAAGCACAATTATTAATACAGTTGTTTCAAAGCACTTCTTCCAGCCCACCAGTGAGAGGTAGTTAGTTTTCACAAATTAGCAGACTTACATTAATTTGGGACTACATTAATTTGGAGGTATGGCTTTGGGTGTTCTTTTGATGCCATTAAAATAATGGAGATGGAGTAGTAATTCAGTGTAAATTACACACAACTCATCAAGCCTTAGGCATGCATGGTTCTATTCACAGGTCATGATTTTTGGGGCCTGCAATGACTAAATTCACAGTTGTCATCAAGTAATACACTGCAGTAGGGGCAGTACTGAATTGTTGGTGCTGACAACCTGACACCCTGCACTATCTCTGAAGATTTTATTTCAACCAAGAAATAAAACACTTCTATTTCAGCCCAGATCCTGGTCCAGTCTAGTTGGATACCCATTAAACAGGTCAGTGTGGGTCAGAGGCATTTCAAGAGCATGTTTCTTTCTTGGGTTTTGCTGTAAGTGAATCCAGTGAGAAAAATGCACTAGCAAGTCAGATCCTGGTAAATGGTCTGCCAGCTTTAGAACTATTAAAACACTCATAATTAAATATTAAGGTAACAAACTGGGAATGTTTTTCTTTATATACTTGGTGCAGTGTTCCTGCTGGTTTGCATTTTGAAAGTGTTAAATCACAGAACACTCATGATCAATCAGTAACACGCAATAATCTTGAAACAATTATTCTAGGTTTTGCTCCCTAATTTTCCAGGTACAGAAATCTTTCTGATGTCATATCCAAGAGAGCCATCATTACAAGTATTCTGGTTGCATAGCGACCTCAATGTGATGACTGCTTTAAAGCAGTCTTTGGCTGGGTATTTCTTTACCAGCAGCAGCCACACAGTTTCCTACCACTGCAACTAATAAAGCCCTTGAAGAAAAACATATGCAGTGTTTTATGACTAAATAAGAGGTTTCTTTATTCAAACATATTATTTCTGGACACTGTCACCAGATTACTGCTCCAGGCTATCTTAAAAGTATCCAGTATTCCCACATTATAATTTCTCTGCAACAGAACTCCAAACCCATCTTGTCTCTCCTCCTGCTTGCATTATCAGTTGAAAGCACAACAGAAATGTTCATGTATGAAGACAGAAATGACTTAAGAATATTACTAGTAATCCAACTGTAATTTCCCAAAGCATTAGTTTTTACATCTAGTCAGCTACAGTGAAAGTCTTCACTACAGAATAAACTTAAATGTGGACATACGCAACATACAAGTTATATATTCCCAGTTTTGTTTATTTTCATGGAATGCTAACTTAGTTACAATATGGCAGTTCAGAACTACTGAAATGTGACATAAATTCATCTCCAATGCTGCAGAACAGTCTTGATTTATATATATTGTTTTAAAACAATCTTATTTTACATAGTTGAGGTCTCTGGTGGTTTTTAAGCTTAAGCACACAGCAAGCTACAAACCTTAGGTTTTATATTATACATATATTCTATGTATCCAGACAACTGCTGTAAGTTATCTATAATTTAATATTTATAAAAAGTGCATATACTGGTACATATGCACATCTAGAAACACACTTTTACTACTGCCTCCCTTTTATAAAAAGCTGCATAACATACAGCTATATTATTCTCACTCACTGCTATTGAAGTCCCTTACTATCTTTTATTACACCATTTAAACTATTCAATTACCTCAAACTGAATGTAGGTATCCTCTATGTATGTTTTCTCCTAAAGAAAAAAAAAGTCTTCCCTATTCCTTTAAGAAGCTTTTAAATCATGCATCAGTTTAGTAAACAGTCACTTTAGCATGGATTTCAGAATCCTAGACAGTGTAAAATCTACTTCTGGAAAATGTCTATCTGTATATTTCATTTCTTTTAGTTACAAAAAATATATATGATTGAAACATACTGAATACATGCATCTCTCAAAGTGGCTATACTCTAGCCTTATAGATAAATTAAAAAAAGTACACCCCTGCTAACAGGATGCAAACATGACCTCAAATAGGCCATTACCTGTATTTAATATAGCTCATTACATTAAAAAGTTCAAGTCAGCTGTTCTCTCAAGATGGTGTCAAAAGACTGAAGAGCATAATATATTTATACTCAATATACAAAGGTGGGTGCACACACTTAGTGCCAGGTAATTATTCAATACTTTCAAGGCTTCTAGGCTTTGCCTCTGGTGATACAAGTCCTGAAATGATCTGAGAAGTTTTAAGCTGAAAACTGTTCTTTAATACATCATAAAAGCAAGTTGTGTTTAAACGAAAAAAATACATTGAACAACCTGAAATACTCACTGAAACAACTGTACAAAACTATTATAGATACAGAAAGAAATAATGGTGGACTTAAGTTCAAACAGAAGGAACACTTGTTAACATATGTATAAACTTGCTTTGTTTTATTCTTCTACCAAGAAAGAATTCGTAGCTGTTCAGAACAAGTAAAATTCAAACCACCTCACAATGTTTACATTTAAAGTTTTTATACAGTGCAAATGTTTAAGACAGAGTAACTCCCCCAGTGAAAGAGATGACACTATTCAGTGCCACTCTTTTGAAGATTCTTCTTTCAGTAAGTCTATTTACACATTAAGCTAAAGGTTCACTATATATGCTTTGAAGTTCGCTGAATATCAGCAGAAGAATGTGAACTAGCAGCAGTTGAATTATGAATATATGATGGTTACTTTAATGAATGCATAAAGTTTTCAAGACTGTATTCAGTGTCATACTGTTCTTGATCCCATAGTTCTCCAAGGTTTTCAAGGACTGATTTCATTGATGATTTCCCAGAAGAGGTAGAAGTATCTGCTTTTTCAGTTTTTTCATCCTTCACCAAAAAAAAAAGTGAATTAATATACCAAATAATATTTTCAGGAATGTGCAAAATTCTTCAAAAAATCTTACCATTCTTTCAGGGAAACAGCACATCCTGTTTTTCAGAGAGCTATCTACTATCTGTCATTCCAACCTCTAGTGTTCATGTGATCAAGTTTTATATTTCAAAGCAAAGCTTTTCCCTAAGCTTACTCTGTTTTTGGTAGGTATTTGTTAAATGGCTTTTTACCTTGTCAAGAGTGAACAGATCAAGAAGCTGTTCTGTTCCCATGCTCTGCAGGCTTGTGTTTTCTTGGCTGATCACTGTATTTGCAATATTCATTTTGAACTTCTGAAGACCCATGATCTTTTCCTCCAGAGTTCCCCTGGTTATCAGGCGATATACATTAACAACACGTTTCTGAAAGGGAAAAAAAAAAAACACACGCACAAAAAAATTAAGAAGATAAAAATATCTTAGGTATTTAGGCATTCAAGACAACATAACTTTTTAGTATTCATCATGAAGAGTCTGGAAGCAGTTTGGCTTGGAATTACCCTTCAGTAATTTTACTCAGTAAGCCTGACTGATGTCATATTAAAAGACTGAGACTATGCCAGCACACAGTAGAGGCACCTGCAATTACATCTGTACTCAGAAAGTTAAGAATTCACTGCTTCTTACAGCTGTAGAGGGAGACTACAGGGTCACTCTTTCCCTGTTCAGGCCTCACAGATGGACAACCCTGTGGGGGCTTTCCGTTAAGTTTCTTGTCTCAGTTGAATATCTTCCTCCCCTGAAGGGCGATTCTTCCCTGGCCCCTCCTCAGCAGCTCAGATAGTACAGAATTAGAAGGCATATGAAGTTCAGGATAGGATAAGAAAGTACACACTTCATCTGGCATACTTGCAAGGAAGCAGTATGAATGGAAGCTTTTCAAACATCATGCTACAACCTTATCCCAATTCAAAAACCAGGAGTTCAGCAAGGGAAGAATCTTATGGGAAATTAAAGAATTGTTCACCTGCCCAATGCGATGTGCCCGATCCATGGCTTGCAGGTCTCTCATTGGGTTCCAGTCATGTTCCACAAATACTACTGTATCAGCCCCTGTTAAGTTAAGTCCCAGTCCACCAACATGAGTTGTGAGCAAAAGAACATCTATAGATGGGTCATTATTAAACCTGCACACACAAAAAAAGTTAAGTATGGTAAATTTTATATAAATGATGAACCTGTGAACCTCAACTGCTCTGAGGCAGACAGAAGAACAATTTCATACCATATAAATAATATAGCTCACTACAGTTCTTCGTACTGCTTACCGGGAAACAATGGAATGCCTCTGACCAGCAGGAATGCTGCCATCTAGTCGTAAATAAGTAACTGAAGGTAACTGAGGTCGAAGAAGGTCATGCTCCACTATATCCAGCATGCTTTTAAGTTGACAGAAGATAAGTACTCTGTGCTGGGCCACAACAGCTTCTGTACCACTTTCTGAAGATCCACCATTCCCCAAACCACAGTCTAGCAGCAGCTTAAAGTAAAACAGCGTTAAAGCATATCATCAAAATGAGAGTAGATCTCATGTAAACATTGACATTGATGAACTGTTAGAAGTAGAAATAAGAAAAACTCTAGAGGAAGTCTGGGGTAGTCACGTATTTGAGAATGCAAAGTTTGGCTTTACTGTCAAAGTGAAAAATTAAGAATCAACAGAATAGTCACTTCATTTTGTTTTACTTAAAATAGAACTTAAGTATGCAATGCAATCTAACATTTTCAGGCTAACAGTCTCCCATATAATAAGTGTTTTTCTGTAATAAGAGGGGTAGAAGTAAGAAACAGAATAAAAGTAAGGTTTTTGGCAAAGCAGCACAAATTACGTAAACATCATCTTGAAAGCAAGCTTGTGCTTCCCTCTCCCCCTCGAATTAAACAGAAAAAACAGGACATATGTCTAAAAAACCCTTGTGCTTTGTTTCATTTGATACTTAACTGAAGTTTTAAGATAATTTTCATACTGATGAAGTCTTAAACTTTTTAAATTGTAACATCAGTAAAGACACATTTAGGATATTAAGGCACAACATGCACATCTACTTACTTGTTTTAAAGCAGACAGCTTAGGTGCATGTTGGATGTCTCGAAGAGATGAACTATGAGTTGCGAGTTGCTCTGTAATTCTTTTGTATTCTGGGTGTTGGGTTGTTAACACTAATGCTGGGTGGTTGCATAGCTTCCTTAAGTACTGCAGTGCCTTGAATTGTTTAGGAAATGAAGTTCAAAGAAATAGTAATAATGTAGTTACAGAAAAATGATGAACAATATTAATTATAAAGTATAGGGGCCACTCAGCTACATTCCACAATTTGGACTTCAGGATATATTTTCATTACAAGAACGTTACACATTTGTTAACTAGACCAGTATTTTGAACTGTATCAAATAACTATTAAATGCATGATGATCTTTATTCTTTTAGCAGGAGGAATAAACATACTACCATTTTCCACACCTTCATGTGAGTGTGGGATACAGTAGCTGGGTTTGAGAGCTGTGCAGAGGCTTTGAGAATGATTGTTTCCAAGCAGCCAAGACTTAACCTGCAATTCTGTAAGATCATGAACCTTCATAAATTCAGATCTAATGTTAAGGGAACTTATTTTATTCATGGTTCAGTATCTTAATTTTGTACTGTCACAACTAATAAAGCCAAAATCAGTTCCCTCTCTTTTCAAGGTTTTGCACTTCTGGTAATCAGTTTTTAATCAAAAGTAGTATCCAAGATCCACAAACAGCTGAACACCAGTTAGATACAACATATTAAGAAGTAAGACAGTTTTATATTACTGAAAACCCAGGAACATAATTAAAGTATAATAGCTGTAGATCACTTTCAGGCAGTCTGATCCAAAACCTGAATATTTTACTTGAATCATATGGCCATAACTGTACAAGTTAGCTGTTTTGATTTTCATTTTTTATTAACATAGAAATAGTAACCAGAGACAAGTGAAGTAGGTACTAAAATTAAAAAGACATCTGTACCTGAAACACATGACCTGTAGCTTTAAGCTTTGGTTTTTCTGTTTCTTCATTCAGTGAAATTGAAGAAACTGTTTCATCAATATCACATTTGGCACGAGACTTGGCAAAATCTTCATAAAGCTGAACCTGTACAGCAGACAAGAGAATTAGTATGTTTTCCCAGGCAGAAACAAGACAAACAGCCATTTTTTTTACTTTAGTTCCAAGTTAAAGTTCTGAATTACCATAAATCAAGGAAACTATACAAGGAGCACAAGATCAATATTAACAGTGCAATCTCTTGCAATTTTCTTTCAGCTTGGAAAGATGTTATTATAGAACGAGGCCAGAAATTAAGCTAAAGAAATACTCTATTGTAACTAGACTGATATTAGTTTTAAAACACATACTAGAAAAAAACCCCTTCTATTCCCATGGTCCCAAAGAATGTCAGAGGTGACATCAGACTGACCCAGGAATACAGAAGTGGTTCTTTTGTGGTCTTAACTGTGCTGAAAACACTAAGCTTTCAGCCACTTTTTAAGCATACCTGCAGAGGACTGAGAATACAGTAATAATCTTGAATAATTTTGGGTGGAAGATCCTGCAGTACATCCTCTTTCATCCTCCTTAGGAGGAACGGCAGAACCTGGCGGTGCAGTGCTTCCATTGCAAGAACCCCTGGAGAAGACAACAGATGCCGTATTTTAGGGAAAAAAAAATTGAAATGTCTGCCTCTCACCTCCTGTTTTTTACAGTGGAACTGACCACACTTTCTCTTTTCATGTGTAATTCTTATTTAAAGGAAGAAAACAAGAAAATGAAAATTTAACATTTGTTCCTTACCAGCCTCTTGTTCTCGACTGGAGCTTCGGGCATCTCTACTTGCCAGTATTGGTTTGCCATAACGAGCTGCAAACTGACGTTCAGTACCCAAAAATCCCGGCATGAGGAAGTCAAACAATGACCACAACTCTAAGACGTTGTTCTGATGAAACATTTTTTAGATTTTCAGAAGGAGTTGTTCCAAGTTATCACAAACATTTTCATGCCTATTTAACTATTTAACACTGCCTATAAAACTACAAACAGAACACTTTGATGTACTTTTGAGCTCTT
This sequence comes from Bolborhynchus lineola, assembly GCA_025448015.1. Lineage (NCBI taxonomy): Eukaryota > Metazoa > Chordata > Aves > Psittaciformes > Psittacidae > Bolborhynchus > Bolborhynchus lineola. The sequence goes on along the minus strand of JAOEHX010027213.1, from coordinate 20,740 downwards.
GGAAATTGGTGGCTTTTTCATCAAACTAAGTTACAGAAAACCTGCACTTACACTTTGACACATAAGACTCTACTGCATCTGATGGATTAAAAGCCACACTCAACAACAAACCCCAGGAGACATAAGTGGCCTTAAGATACTCCACAAACAAGTCATTAGGAGAAAACCCAAACTCTGGGGTTCCCTTTCCTGCCTGCTGCTTATAGAACTAGCGGTAGAGGAAGTCTTGTTGCCAACTTTTGAGCTCCCATTAGTACCATGGATCCTGCACCTGTTCCCTGATACATAGGTACACTAAGGAAAGGAAAAAGATGCGGGGATTTTCTTTTTTTTTTTTATTAAAACATATATACCTCAAACAAGACAACTGATAAAAAGCATGATCAGACTGCAAAATATCTGTCTCACTTGTTTTCTACCACTCACCCAACTCCTTAGGAAAAGAGAAGCAGTTACCTGGATTGGTGTCCCAGAAAGAATAATTCTGTAATTGGCAGTCAGCTGTTTTACTGCTTTTGACAGTTTTGTTTTTCCATTTTTTATTACATGGCCTTCATCAAGAATGCAGTAATTAAACTTAATATTTCTGGAAAATAAGAATACAGACTTAAGTATCATTTAAAATTCTAAGCTATTAAAAACCTCAGAAAACAAACCAATTCTTACCTGAAGAAGTCAATGTCATTTCTTACAACATCGTATGAAGCCACTATGAGATTATGTCTTTTTACCTGGTGCTGTAATCTTAAGAAAAAATAAAATATAATAGAGGAGATAACTAAAACGTCCCTTACACATGTTATTATTTCAGATTTTAAAGGTACCATCACAAGTTTTACCATGCCACAAACTATGTTTCAGTAGTAGCAGTAAAATGAATTGCAAAATTGTGTTGCATTTTACTCTACTCAAGTCATAAATGCAAAATACATTACCTTGCTCTCTCAGTAGGAGGTCCTGTATAGTGCAAAGGATTAAGATATTCTTTAGAGCAAAATTTGCCCACTTCATCCACCCAGTGTCCTGTGAGTGTAGGAGGGCACACCACCAAGGAGGGAAGAGGGACACTGTCCACCAGTTTTGTTCTTGCATATTCCTGAGCCCTTAAAGAATATCAAAACAAGTCTGAAAAAAATCATTTTTCATAGAGTATCTTTAAGATAGAATGTTATTTGTTTATGCTTACCTGAGGCAATGATCACCTGCAAGAATGCAAATGGACTGTAAAGTTTTCCCTAAGCCCATGTCATCACAAAGAATTCCATGAAGTTTGTATTTATTGAGAAATGCCAGCCAGTTCACTCCATCCTGAAATTGGAAAACAGAAAGAGCACTTCAGAAGAAGTGGCTTTTGGCTAGTTCATCTTCAGTTCAAACAGCTGTATGTTCTATCATACATCACTGCCAAACTAGAAGCTTGTTTCCCACCATAAATGCATCCATTACAGCCCCTTCACTCAAAGCAGAAGGGAATAAAGGGAGAAACAGAAGTGGCTGAACAGTACAAGGGGACCTGGCTTTGCAGTGGAGAGCAGCTACAATCAGTCTGATCAAGGCACAGCCCATTGGCCATTCCCCGAGAAAGATGAGAGGGGAAAAAATTATACCATGAAAAGAAAAACTGTACAGATGGTACGCATTAGTTGATTTGCTCTTCCTTACCAAAGAACACAAGATACACACTGCACAGCTAAAAACAAAACACCCCCCAACCCCCAAAACCCACAAGAAAAATACCCCAGCACCCAAACTCCTAGTTTAGACTGGATATGAGGAAGAAATTCTTTACTGTCAGGGTGGTGAGGCACTGGAATGTGTTGCCCAGGGAAGTTGTGAATGCTCCCATCACTGGTGGTGCTCAAGGCTGGGTTGGACAGAGCCTTTGGTGGCATGATTTAGTGGGAGGTGTCCCTGCCCATGGCAGGGGGGTTGGAATCAGATGATATTAATGTCCCTTTCCAACCCTTACTATTATAGGATTCTATATCAGACTGTAAAATATTACTTTTTTAAAGTGAAAGTTATTACCTGCTGATATTTTCTGAGCTCTGCTTTGATTGGTACTGGAATTTTATAGTTTTCCAGTTTTTTTCCATCCAATAATTGTTCCAGAAAGTGACGTTCTTTAGCTTTCATTCGGATTAATTCTTCAGACATGTTTGGTGGATCTGGTATACCAGCCTAGAAAAGTATTTTTAAAGCAGTAATGTAGAGGCTACAGTACTTAATTCAGAGAGTAAAAAAAAGTCATACTAGCTTAGGCATTTTAAATGAACAGATGGCAAAGATCTGCAGTATTCTCAGTTGTGTAAATCCAAACTCACTGCCCCAAAGGACATGCTGAAAAGCTTGATGGAATCACACAGAAGATGGGAAATCTTGGTTATGCCTGCAAGATTCCACAAAGATTGAGCTATTCTACCTCTAATCAGGGAATTTATCTGGCTGGCTAGAGAATTCTTTGACACCCATTTCTCTTATCCAAAATCTACCATTCCAAGTGAGATGGATTTTTCTCCCACAGATGTTAGTAGAATTAGATCTGAAGTGATACTGGAAGCCATAGAATGAATTCAGGCAGTTGGAAACTCCTGGGAAAAAAGAAAAACCTACTCTTCCAGATTTGCAGCAGCAGACACTGGCTTCCTATGCACTTCCCCTACCAGGCCAGACACCCATCTGTTGTGGATGGGTATATGGACAGCAAATATGCTCAGACATTCTTGCTCGCTAATAACATATAGTAGCAAAAGAGACAGTAATAGTCTCCCATCATCACATCTTCCATCTCAGTTTACTGGGCCACCTCCATCTTCAGTTAGCTTTACTTCAAAATCCAAGTTATTAATCACTTGGGGAGCACTCCTGCCTGAGAAGAAAAACTCCATCGTTCCACCGTGTACATGGTTAATAAGGAAGGTGGAAAACTAACCCAGATTTCAGATGTTAGAAGGGTGCCCATAAGGTATTTAAGATGCACATACACATGGGCAGCAGCCTACTGTTAACTGCTCTTTGTCCCCACTCTTTGAAAATAACATGTCTGAAGTGTGAATACTATGCCAGTAAATTTTGTTCAAGTATATTGTCAACTTGCAGTATGACTGCTTATCAATAAAACAGGACAGATTAAGCTGAACCATTTATCTTGCAATCCTTCTCTGTCATATTTTCACTTTTATGGTTGAATGAATACTGAAACTGAGAATAAAGGTACAGGAAACTCAGCAAACTAAGTTCTCCCAACTCATTTAACAGCCATTGTTTCCAATTCCTCACAGTGAGAAACCAACACAAAGATACAATTAGAAACTCAAAGCTTATTCGGACCTCTATCACTTTTACTTATCCAGGAGCTGAATTCAGGTCATGCATTTTAGGCAGTATATAAAATGGTAGCAGTGAACACAGAAGACTAGACTCTTTTGTTTTGTTACAGAACTAAAAGTCGTGTTTCAAGGACATGAAATTGAAAGAGTCTTTTTTATACCACCACTGTAACTACAGAAAGCTGTAAGAGTTTGTCTTACAAAACATCTGCAAGGCTACCCTAAAGTCTTCCCATTTAAGAAAGTAAAACTGTATCCATAAAACACCACTCCTCAAGATTTCCTTACACTAAGCATTCATGAAATTTTGACTGTGAAAACTCAGTAATAAAGTTATTTCAACCTCAAAAAAGAATGCCTTCATAAAGTATTGTCTCATAAAACATTTATTTCCCCAGTCTGTATCAGTCCACCCCCTAACTCTTTCCACTGAGGTGACTCCAACCTCTCTACAGTTACCAATTTCTATTCCTTGTTTGGGCTAACATTTAAAATTGCTGGCATACAAAAGACTGTTCCACAACAGTACTGGTATTTTCACTCATTATTAGCCTATTTCACTCACAGACTGCACATTAAATAAATTAAGTATCTAATACTGAACTTCCTTAACTGGAGAGTGAAGACTTAAGGGAGTTCTTGAGTAACTATGGAAAAGAAACATGAACTGATCATGCACATGTATGCAATTAATAAAACAAGTATTTCACGTTTCTAAGACATGCTCACTGAATTCTATTAAAAGAGCTTTAAAAAAATCTAATAAGTTACATGTATCCCATAAGCCTTTGTTCAGATGCATATGAAAAGCACCAGTGTGAACAGTACTGGAATAAACAGCAGCATGCGAGAAATTAATTTCTACTTTGCTCACTGTTAGCGTTTTTGACATTTCAGTGTAAGCACACAGAAACTAAGTGGTCCATTTATCAGATTCTAAGGTTATTATACTAAAGTTGCGATAACAGAAGACACTGAACCCATTAAGCCAACATTTTTTTTTTTCCTTATTAGAAGCATGCAAATGAATTCTGAACTGTCTTCTATTACCATCTGGTGGTAAAAAATAAGTTACTTGGAAGCCTTGCAGTCCCCAGAGTGGGGCTTGACCACATACACAACACCACGCGTAGACAGTGAGCACACATGTAACTTGTGAGAATTTAGAGATAAAACTAGCAAAAGCAGCATTACACAGAAGATTAATGAGTATACACTTTAACTTCATGTACGCAGTTTCTTATAAAGAGAAATTTTACTTCAACATTCATTTAGAAAATTACAGAGGGTCCAACTTTACTCATTTTACATTACAAAGGACATCTTCAAATATCTGATATAGACTCAACATCTATAAAAAGCTATTTGCTCAGCATTTAGTAAGCCAGAAGCTTGGACTTTCTGGCTGGTGAAACAGTGGATAGAGAACAGTTCACATAATCAATATACTTACAACTTCAGCTTACCTCAAGAGGCATTAGTCTAATTAGTGTTGCAAAGCACTGAGTAGCCATAAAACGCACACTGTTTGTCTGATCACTCATTCTACCCAGAACTGGAACCACTAGAAGAACAATGTATGGAACAATACCAACATCCAGCTGCTCCATTACACCTAGATCAGTTATTAAGGAAATAAGTTTTCACCAGTTCAGGATTGCCTGACATGCCTGGCAGATTTCCCACTCAACAGGTAAAAGTCATTAATATATTACATGAACAGGATTTCTACTAACAAAGCAATGGGGTGCAGAGGAGAGAGGTCGGTCTCATCCACCCAGACTTGGCCCAGTGAATTCCATGTTTTGAAGAACTGAATTATCTCTACCAAAATTTCATTAAAATAAAGGCAATAGAAATGAAAACTTCTTCTATTTCTTGCTTACGGGAAGAACACAGTTTATGATTTAATTCCTCTTCTCATTTTTTCAGGCAGTTTTTGTTCACCCAAATTAAGCAACTGCAAAGAATTTTCCACATTTTTGAATGCTCACACAAGGATACATGCAAGTGCTTCAATTGCACCTTCTTGTTTCGTGTTGTCATCTATTGCTCCCAACCACGGCAGAACTTTCTCTAGAAAGATATTCATTGTTTCCATGGTAGCTATTTTGCTCATAACACCTACACAACGAGCAGCCATGTGCCTCACTGCAGTGCTGGGATGTTGAAGGCACATATAAAGATGACTCAAGTGCTGTATTAACTGAACAGAAGGGTGGAGAAAAGATTAACATGAATTATAAAGAAATTACTGAGTTAATTTCAATTAAACAGTCTTACAGTCACTGCTGCCTCCCAAAGAATGCCTGAAATGGCTCCTTCACAAGGTTTAATTGCTTAGAACTGAAAAAAATCCTCTAAGAGATGACAATTGAACTTAGAATAAGTATTACTCCCCAATACAGAGTAACAAAACATTTAGGGTTTTAGACAAAATGAAAATGAAAGAAGTCCGTGGTAATTAAGGAATTGTTTTACACTGGAAAAATACAGTACTAAGTACTCAGAGCTTCATAAAAAAAAGTCATTGCTTAGATATAGATACGAAGACTTAAAAATTTCCAGCTTGCAAATTCACCCTGGCCTCCTCCAACTTATGTTTAGGCAGATGAGCTCTGTGCTGGGAGTCTTATTAACTCTGTGTGACAAAACACCCAGAAAGAAATTCCCATCTTCCCAAGGAAGCACGTGTGTATGTACATGGCTTTCTCATCGGCACAAACACATTTTTATGTCAGATATCTTAAAGAGATGGTCAAGCTTTTCCTAGCATGGAAGTCCTTAAATATTTGCTTTCCACCCTCTTTTACTTCCTATGGAAGTTTTTTCTTTTTAAACATGTATACAGTATTAGCCCCAGAAACAACCTACACATTAACTACAGACCATACATATGTATAAAGTACATAGATGTATTAGAGAACCCTTTCCATTTCATATGCTAAATTCACTCAAAATCACTTCAGTATTTAAATAGATAACAAACAATTCCATATGTTCCACATGAATCTTCTCCATCTGCTCATTAACACTACATCCATTCCTTACACCCATCCTTTCCCATCACATCCTTCCCAGAATTCTGGTCTACTTACTCCTTCCATGACAGTCTTTCCATGTATTTTTATTACCCTGTCACCCTCCTTTTATGCCTCTTCAACTACTACTATATTTATTCTGAAATATAGTACTGCAGATAAGCTGATACTGAAAATTGTGTTCAGATGCAGTCATAATGATGTCCCTCTTGCTCTGTTTCTTTCTGATTTCCTATTTTTTTTTAACCAGTATTTCACTGATACTTTCACAAAACTCTCCTAACTCCACAACCTCTCTCGACTAGAAATCAGCAGTTTAAAGCTCACTACTGCATGCAAGATGATACGTCTTTTACATTGAGTGGTGTGTAAAAAAAAAAATAATTAAAAAACCCACAAGATCCAGTCTCCTTGGGGGTAAACTGAAGTTTCCCGTAGCTTTTTCATTCCATGCACAGGGAGCCTTTCTGACAAACTTAGGCTGTTCCAAGGTAGTCAGGCAGTAAATTGTGCAGTTCTATTACCGCCATTTCCCGCCCCCCCCCACTCTGGCCACATAAACTACATGTCAGACTATTAGAAGTCAACCCATTTCAGTCAGCCACATAATGCAGCTTAACAACATTTTTATCTGTACTTCACTAACAAAGAGAAGGCACCATAATACCACTCTGTTCCTCAGGTTTAGGAAATCTGGAATTAGAATAAAGCAGAGTCAAGATGCTGGTTTCAATGTACCAAAATAGCATAAGTACTATCCTAACTTGGACTTCAGACACAATCTTGTTTGGACATCTGACCATCTGAAGAGCGTAGGCCAAGGCTAAGTTGCTGGTAAGTGCTTGATTTATTTATGTGTGGGCTTATTCTACAACCCCACACAAATAAACAGAGAATTTAACATCCTACAGAACACAGGGAAAAAAGCAGCTTTAGAACATAACAGTTGAACTGTTGAAGACAGAAGGCTATGTCTTCAGTTCATCAAGACCAGGATACTGGCAGGCTAGCAAATAAATAAAAACACTATTTGAGCAAAATTAAGAAAACATCTAAAAAGAAGCCTTACAAAACAGAGAGTTAAAACAGTGGCAGTGAGCAGACTAAACTGCTTCCTACAAAAAAGCTGCTTTGGAATATAATTACCAGAGGATGTAGCTGAGTATCCATTGCAGCTGCTGTTGTTTCAAAAACCTGCAAAGAATTTACTAGCTCCTGGGCAGGAGCATCTCCTTTTTCCAGTAAGGATTTTCGGTCTGTTAAAAACAGAGAAGGTGTTCAGTTTGAGACCGACATACTGCCCCCAGCCAACCAGCCCTGCCCCAGCTTAAATAAGAAGGGTAATTACCAAAATTATTTACGTGAATGTTGTTCCTTAATGAACCAACCATAGCATCCCAGAGATGTGGCAATCCCGTTGCCATTTCAGCACCAAAATGTTTAGCTATAGTAGATAAGGCAAATTCAGCTCCTCTTCTCTGTACAACGTAAGGTTTCTGAGCCTAGAATTAAACAATTTAAAAACCAGGAAGGACAGATTTAGGAATAGCAATTACTTCCAAACAGGCTCCCGTTGTTACATAGGCATTCTATTGTGACTGTGTTCATAGCTATTTACAACACATTTATTTGCTGGTCCATTTTCTTCTTTGCAAGTTACTCACTTTATTCTTCACACAGGTAAAACCAAACAGACAGACAACAGAAAAAAAAAAGGTCGTTTATAGCAGATTATTTAAAGCCTGTAAATTTTGGGATTTGCCTTTTGCAGACATAGGCCCATTTCAGCAAGAGGTTTTCCAACTGGTTCCAGTTTTAGAACCTCAGATATTGACAATATAGGGACATCACAAACAGTAACACACTAGCAAGATGTCTCAAAAGCAGTATTTGTTTTGTTAAGCCCTTTCTCTTTCTCCCAGCCTCTTCAGAAAACAGAATGGGTAAAAATCACTTCAACAATTAGCAAGAAACTTGACAACACTGCTGAGGAATCGTAGTCCTGACTGGCATCTTATTAAAACATGCTGACATTTTATATGATGAAACAGTAACAAAATTTAGCATATCAAGTGTGGAAGTCACACATACATACATCCTAAAACCAGTCATACTTTAAATACTATTCTCAATGGTTCAGAGCACCTACTGTGCATCAAGATGATCACCACTAACATGAGTAAGGACACAGCACAGTTTGGGGAAACCCATTTGCATGGATTTGCACTAAGATATTAATAAATTGTACTAAATGCGAAATATTTCAGGAGTTACTAACATTCTTAATGACACACTGAAAATTTAAAACATCATTATCAACAAACATATGCTGCTTGCATTGAAATTTTATGTCAACTCTTCCCTCTCATGAATAAATCCCGGACATCCCTATTACAATGCTGTCAACTCCAGTTAATTAAAAAGTAATGTGAGGGGGGTGCATGTAGATATGCAAGTTGCAAATGCAAGTTTTTGAACTTTACCTCATCAAGTTCTGTAGGAATGCTTACGCTACTGCCAGGAGGGAGATCCACAACTGGGGCTTTTGGAGCTTTTGGAGTAGGACCTCGCCGACTTGTGATGGCAAAAGCAGCTTTCTGATGTCTGTACAGTGTAATTATTCCCTTGTGCTTAGTAACTGTATGATGCATCCCATCTTTATCAGAGTTGGGCCCTGAAGGAAGAGAAAGAAGAGCTGACAAAGATGCAGTTTAAAACATAGGCAGAAATGACAGCTAGCTACAAGCTATCTGCAGATCTCAATGTCCTTGAACTAAAACATATTGTCATTCTCAAGGATGGAAAATTCAAGTACAGAGTTACTCTGTTCAGAGCACATTTACAGCCTTGGCATCAAAAGTGAAGTGTGCAAATTGCTACACAAATTACTTAGCAGGAAACACAGGTAACAAAACTGCAGTCGGATATAAAAAGTTTGCACAAGATTTTTTTTGTGTAAGACAACACATTACATTCTAAAGTTTAAAAAAAACTCTTTACCTTCTGTGTCCTTTACAAACAGTTTAAGGCTTCTACCATGATACAAGAGCACATGCCGCAAGTATCTTTGGATGTGCTGATGTTTCCATTTATGCTAATGAGCTTAATTTTCAGTCAGACATGGATGTTACTCTGACATTATGAAACAGTTCTATGTATAATGGTCAAACCTTAAAACAGGTTAAAACCTTTGACAGTATGAAGGTCTAAGTATCATTTGTTCAAACTACACATTTGCAGCAACAACAGTCATTTAAAGAAAAACCATGACTAGGGTGCACAGAATTATTTGTAATTTCAAAGACTATACTCATTTTTTATTATGTTAGTATTAACCCATAGAATGTAACACAAGTCAGGGTCTTTCTTCCTAACAGGCTACTCTAATTTCCATACTTATTCAATTTCAATGAAAAGCTTCATAACATATGTAAATGAAATGTAGCTGTAAGTGGATAATAACAGCAAATAACTGAAAACTGGGACAAAGGTGTTTTTTAACATAAATTTTCTGAAAACTATACACATCATTAGTTGTACACAGTGTGCAGTTTAAGATACCCAAATTAAGTAATTACTAAGAAATGAAGACTCAGCTGCTGGCATTTCAAAAACACTGAAAATAAGATGCACTCAAATACCCATTTTAACAGTTCAGAGAAAAGCACAAGAATTTTTAGGAATCTTGGCAGTCTTAGGTATCATACCTTTTGAGTTTTCATAGCTGCTGCTCTGAGGCTGTGCAGGACATGCTGCCAGAGGAGTCAGATGTGGATCCACACAGAGGGAGTTGCAGAGATTTTTTATAATCTTTGAGTTGGGACAAGGAGATCTTGTTGTACACTGCTGAAGTAACTTTGCTATACACGAAGCCACATAGTTTTGTACAAGTGTATTTTCCTCTTTTTTGATAGCTTCCATTAAGGGCTTTATAACAGGATTTAGTTTTTCTGGAAGCTGCTGCAAGTTCACAACTGCACATGCAGCAAATGTATGGACTCGTAGATGCATCACTTGCCATTCCTGATTTGTTTCTGTAACAGTCATTTGGACTTGTTGTCGTTTACTGTCCAACTGCTGTAGAAGTTTAGGATTCAAAGTAAAGGACGATGTTGCTTCATTGAAAACAGAAGTAACCTAATAAAAAGGAAGGAAAAAAATTTCAAATAAATTTCATTTATTGTAAATAAGGATATCCTCTGAAAACTATGGTTTTCTTGGCAGAACACAAGTCACTTTACCAGGTATTATCATATCTATTTTTCCAACAAATAGCAGGAAATGCTGCAAAAAGCAGTCTCTGGAATCTTGAACTGCAGCTCAAGGGGAAAAAAAAAATCAGGCATATTACGAACATTTGAAGTCTAGATTCTGAAAGCTAAAAAGAGGAGTTTATGTTCTCCTCCAAATTTAGATTGTCCTATTTCTGCCAGATATATCCAGATATTCTGGCAACATGTAAGCACATGACAGATAAGCAAAGGAGAATATGCTATGGATACGTAAGGCCAGAAAGGATGTGCAAGGGCCCCTGCATGAAAAAGTTGTTTCTACACTCTTCTATTTTGAGGAAAGACAGACTTGGATAAAAACGTAAGGAAAAATGCAGCAAACCCCAGTAGTTGCAGGACTTGCCGTACCCTCTGACTACTGGCTGACTACTGTTACTCAAATCTTTCACAGAAAAGAAGTTAAAACCAACACTGAATCATGGAAATTCTAAACTTATTCTACTGATAGGATGGTTAGGCCTCTAAGCACAGGAAAGATGACAGCAGCTGTTGAGAGGATTAGGCTGAGGGCTTTTGTTTTTGCTTTTTACTTTCAAATGCTCAGGTCAGATCTTTCAGTGACAGGACTTGTACTGACTGCTTCATTCTATAGATAGGTCAAATTCTGTTCCACGTTAATAACTGGAATGACCGAAGGATGCAAAAAATATGAATAGCAAAGAATAGCACAGACTTTTCCCGTCTAATGCATGAAGACCGATACTACAATGAGGAGTAGGTTTGGTGTTCATATTGCAAGAAAACTTGAAGAGCTGAAAGAGCACAGAAGATAACTATTTGCTATTTCCTATGTCTATGGAATAAATCTTCTAATCCAGAATGGAGATCCCTTGAAAAATATCCATGCATTGGTCAAGCAGCCCTATTGCTAGACTCCAGAGTAAACAACTGAGGTACCTGAAGACTCCTGTACTTCACAGACCATGAGCTCACATTATTCTGTCTGGCCTTACCTTGAAAATTTATTCATTGTAGATGGTAGTCATGATCATAGACTGGCTGCCAAAATCCCCATAGCCCATATATACAATTGTATATAACTTTAGAGGTATGTTGAGTTTCCAAGTTAAGCTACTCCATGTTAAACATAAATACTACCATCTGAGGATTTCAAGACTTATCATGCTATACGTAATGTCGTCATGGCCATAACTGTACACACTTACAACCTTCCCTTAATCATAGTATCCCAGTTGCATATACAAAAACATCCAGGGTGCTAATTCTCCTCATCCTCCTCCCCAAGAAGCACCACATCTATCAGTGTTCCTTCATTCCTCCTATATCCACACACCTCTCCCACCACAGTCCCCTTTTATTTTGCAGGCTCTCAAATCCACAAGATCTTCATTTACATCCTGCCTCATCTGTCTGTACCCATCTTTTCTCTCTGCTTAAGAGGCCAGTTTTTGGTTGGAAGAAAAACCTTTTAATTTGTTGCGCCAACATTATCAGATCTATTTTTGTTTACAGAGCTTTTAATGACAAGAGCTACCTTTCATTAGCACATCTAACACTGAGGTTTTCAGATTATAAAAAGACAAAACAATTGAACAGCCAGGAAAAAGAAAAAATAAAAACAAACAAAAAGTCCTCCACATTAAGCCATGTGCTTGGGATTTGATGGCGAGAAGGTCTTGAATTTACACAGTTCATTTACTAGTCTTTTGACAGCATTTTTTGAAGGAGTTCCAGTCAGCTTTTTCTTTGGAGTAGATTTCAATAGTGAATCTAAAACCTGGGATCAGGACACTGTCAGTTTCTTCTCTAGTATCTACCTGCATTATACTCAGTTTTTGGCACATCTCTAACACCACAGAGGAAGCAGTAAGTATCCAGTACATATTTCATGTCAAATGATGAGTAAAGTCACTACATTATTTCTGAAAGTTGACATCTGTGTAATAATTGTGCTGAAGATGTATTTCAAGCCAGGACCAGATCTGAAGGAAGGGCGGGGTATGCCTCTACTTACCAGCTCATTAGCTTGATCTATCGTAAATACACTGCAGTTTACTCTGTTTCCAATGTCAATGTGTGAATCAGCTAAAAGCGAGATGAGCTGTTTACATTCGTTCTGCATTCGTGTAAAAGGAACAGCAATTTCATCGTAATAGAGATGTTCAGAGAGGACCCCAAGTAAGCGAGGCTGCACACAAATGGCTACAGTTGTACATTCCTACAACAGGAAAAGATGTAATTTTTATTTCTGAGTAAACACAACTTCTGTTGTTCAGTTTTGGGCACTAAAAAAGGCAATCTACCTAAAAAAAAAAAATTTCAGTTTCCAGAGGGACCACTAGTATGTGTAATCCAGATATGAAAACTTACCAACAAAACCTTAAGTCTGCCACTAGAAAAGGAGAGACAGTGAAAGCAGGGAAGACAGTCATGTTAAAAGGAAGCCTTGACCTTAAATAATATGCTTCTTGAGAACATATTTGTAGAAGAAATGTGAGCATATTTACTGATTCATAGTTCCAACAGTTGGTGTTTAGCCACCAAGTAATGAATTCCTCCATTGCCTACAATCAAAATTTTAGTATTTAGATGTGTAAGTATAATTATAGCTTATCAACTGAAATTTCATTTCAAGCTAAGTAACAGATGACAAGCTGTGCATTGAGAGAGTAAGTAAAATTTAATTTTGCTGCAGAAACATCCTACCTTTTGCAAAGCTGCCCACTCGCAGATTACTAACGCAACACTAATCCTCTGCAAGGCAGACTTAGAATTCAAGTGAAAGAGCAGTAGCTGAGCTAATGATTCAGCTGGCTTTATTTCTTGAGTAACAGTATTTACACCTGGGTCACAAATGCAGCAACAAAGTGCTCCCAGCAACCTGACAAAAAGAGAAAGAATAGTCACCTCCGTGTTACAATTACCCTGCAATTAATGATTCAAAATGAAGATGCCAAAAACATCTACATGTTTAGATTTTAGCAAAACCACCACAGAGCCAAAAAGATAAATTGTTTTAAAATATTTTTTTAAGATTTCAGGTAAACTGACTTTGCTGCCATCATCCGAGCTCGCATGACAACATAATCCCTGGTTGCTGGGTCTTCTGCGATGCTGTCTGCACCAGCAATATATTCCTGAATCACCTCCTTATTCTGGGTTTGACCTTGACGCAGTTTAGCACCTGCCTTTTCCTATGGAATAAATTTGAGAGAGACTGGAAGTAAAATGTGTTTGTGATAGAAAAGACAAATTCATATTCCCCAACATTCTCTGCGTAAGTTGGACTAAGCCAGAACATTTCTGGGATAACACACTTGACATAAAGTAGTTGACCACTGTATATCACTTCTCTGCTAGTAGTTTCTGTCATTCTATTAAATGCATGATATGGTTCCTTCAAGATACTATTAAAACTAACACTCAACATTTGGCTGATAAACTGAGTCCACAGAGAGGAGAAAAGGAAAACTTTTTCAGCATGTTTTCAGAAATAACATAATGCTTTCAGACTTAAGTCAGTCCTGCAAGCAAATGGGTATGAAACTATGACTGTTACATGGAAAGACTTTATAAAGGATTTACAGGGAGCATGGTGGATGATAGACCTTTGAGTTCTCATGGGTAACCTGGCAAGAACCACTCTGCTCTACAGACTTGAGGTTTGGAAGATAGGCTACATTTACAGTTGTAAAAAGGCAGCACTACTCCCCATTAACACCTTTAGAGCACTTTTATATCCAGCTAATCAATTTCCCACTTTCCCCAGCAAAATTAGAGAGGTTGCATTTCACTTACTTTTGATCTGGTTTTTACTTCTAGCAACATGTTTAAGTCAATGGGCAAATGAGATGGCTGCATCATTAAACAGAGCCAGGCTCCCATCCATGGACAAGCAGCTGCAACCACATACTGTACAGACGCCTTGTTTAACAGTTCCAGCCACACCTTGGGAAAGAATGATAGCAGAAATCATGACAAATTTGTATGGGTCTACATAAGATCATATGTGTGCTGATAAACTGTAGGAGCCATACATGAGAAGGCTGCTTGGAGACTTCATAGCAGCCTTCCAATACCTGAAGGGGGCCTACAAAGATGCTGGAGAGGGACTCTTCATCAGGGACTGTAACAACAGGACAAGGGGTAACAGGTTCAAGCTATGAGAAGGGAAGTTCAGGTTAAATATAAAGAAGTTCGTTACTGTGAGGGTGGTGAGGCACTGGAAAAGGCTGCCCGAAGAAGCAGTGAATACTCCATCCCTTGAAGCCAAGTTGGACAGAGCCTTGGGCAACATAGTCTACTTTGAGGTGTTCCTGCCCATGGCACAGAGGTTGGAACTAGATGATCTTAAGGTCTTTTCCAGCCTTAGCCATTCAATGATTCTGTCCTCCTTCACTATATAGTAAAACATCACATAGGCTAACTTCAAAATAATTAACATGAACACACTATTCTTTATCTGTACAGAAGTGCAGAGGACATGAAAGAGCAGGATATATTAACACTACATAGGCAAGTCGTAAGTCATGCAAATACCTTGTGAATAAGATCCAGAATTTCTTGATTGCTTTCTAATATACAAAACTGAAATATGTGCCTCAACATGTCTTGCAGAATTGGAGTCAGCCATGTTGAAGAGCTCTGAAACAAGTATATCATATGAGCAAGCAGATTCCAGTATATATCACAGTACGCCATCAGTAGCACTAAATTCTTACCTGGTCTTGGGTGGACAGCAGCGTGAATAATGTCTCCAGGGCTGCTTTTCGCACAGAAGATATAGTATGATGCAGGAATGGCCACACACGTGGGACCAAAACTGTGAGTGACTGCTGAATACTAGTACACGAAGTGGAGATGTAAAGGCCATGATATGGAAAAAAAAAACCAAAAATAAACACACAGAGCTAAGTTAATTTTGTTTATCTTCAGATATAAAGTTCAAGCATGTATTTTTACCATGTTGTTTCTCAGATCATTTTTTGGTCTTTGTTAAAATTATTCAGGCAAAAAATGGGGGTTTGTTATGATTTTAGAAGTAATTAAAAACAAGCTTGGATCTTTTCTGCAGGAACTTGCACCTCAGCTAATGCAAGTAGGAGATGCTGAATTAAAGATGGCATTAGTGACAACTTCATTCTTCATTTTGGATTTGGGCAAAAAACCATCTTGAGCAGTGACAATCATACAGACTGATAAAGATAAGATGTGTAAAGCATCTACCTTTAAGTGCAGATGCTGCGAGTTTACCACGTGATTATGAAAACTGTTAACATACCAGCATGCAATTCATCTAATTTGACAGAGTGCCAAACAGATATGAACTAGGCATTATCTTCAACCAGTCATAGAGTTACTGGTTGTCCTGTTGATGTGAATTTTCACATTTATAGCTCCTTTAGAACCATTCAAATAACAGAGTTCGACAGATATATGTACTTTAAAGTATGCAGTTGGGAGCGTGTCAAAAAGAAGCAGACAAACAAAGTCTGTGGGCAGGATCACTATGAGTGGAGCCGATATCCTTTACTAAAATACTCAAGATGAATGAAGAAGGGAAGAAAAACCATATCACATATAAAAAATGTCTAGTACCTTTTAATTATTTTGTTGCCTTTTATTGATGTAATGGAAATAGAAATGCTGTCCTTCACTTTAAGGGAAAGCAAGAGTAAAATTGCAAAGCTGACTTAAACCAATCATCTCCTTAGCATGCAATCTGAAATCAACTTTGATTATTCCAATCTGAAAATAACTGGAGAGTCAAACCTGCAATACTGAAGCAATACTAATGAAAAAGTTACCTGCATTTGCGGACCTGAGGATAAGTCAGAAGGGAAGAAAGAAGGATCATGATACTGTTTGTGGAAGCTGTCAAGTCATCTAACTCCAGAAGTGCATCCCACAAGGTATTAAGAATAAAAGGCACCTACACAAATAAGCAGAGGAGGTTATCTTAAAAAAAATGCTGCCTCTAAGCACTATTTTCTTCATTCAGACCAAAAGCAAATTTTTTCATCAGAACTGATGGAAAACAATTCAGTCACCTTCTGAGACTGAAGTTGGACCAGGCTTTCCACTACTGGTACTAAAGATGCTGCAGCAACAGCTCGGACATCATCATCCAGATCTTGGAGACCTTCAATTATTGCAGGCAGCACTTTAGGCAATAAAGTGCTGATCAAGTCCTGCCAAAAATATCAAAAGCATTTTTGAACTTAAAAGTACATAACATCCTAAACAATTAAGATGTACTCTAATGTGGGAATATAATATGTTGTTGCATAAAACAAAGCTACAGCTCCAAGACGACAATCTACATATTTTAAGTTATCATTCATATCATAAACCCTAGGTTATAAACTAGAATGAACTGTAACCTGGCTCCATTTGTATATAAACAAAGCTGAGTGTTTGCAAAATAGTATCATGAACACACTAAAATTTCGTAGCAGTGAGCTCATTAACCTCACACATGAAAGCATCACCAAAACCAGACAAGCATATTTGTAATGTAACTTGGCACATTACAACAGTACAATTTTGCTGTATATGTGCAGATTCCTGCAGCCTGCATATAAAAATGCAGTCACACATCTCATAACTCACGAGACTGCAGTGCAAGCAAGCTTTATCATATCTATCTACTGCTCAGCCACATCCTCTATTTCAAATAGAGTTTTTTGTTCCAAAGCTCTCTGTAATTTGTCATGAGGGTTATTACCTGACGTACTGCCAAAGCATACTTTATTCCTAGGAGACCACCATGTCTCACTTCCCATTGTTCTTGTGTTAGCAGCTTCAGGAGAACATCGACAGTTTTGTGAACTCCAGTCTCATTCATATGTTTCAATACTACTCCCAAAGTCTGAGCACAAGTCTCACGTACTGGCGCTACCACCTAGGATAAAGTAAATCATAAACCAGTTACTTCTGTATGAAATCTGATCTAGAAATCAGTAAGAGTAGAGTCAGATGACCAAAACTGCTATACAGACAAGGTGAAATCTCTCAGCTACTTTGTAATAAGAATCTCTGAGCAGTTACAAGTAGTTGCACTGTACAAAGCGTAGCAGACCTGCTGCAGTATTGTCTCCCACAGAAATCTGCTGATCTACCTGTTCACTCAGAGACAACTTACTTCATCTGAAACAAAGTCTCCAAATCTGTCTAATGCAAACACACAAAGGAGTCTAATAACCAGGTCTTCCAGCCACTCCTGATGCTGCTGAACCATCTGTAAAAAGAGAAATTGAACACCTTGACTGTATTTGCTCATAAAGGATTGATGATACACTTGCTTTGTAAGCGTATTTGTAAGAGATATGGCAACATTTTTGACTAAGTATAGCCATCACATGCAGATAGTCAAAGCAAGGTAGCACTGATTCAGCTCACCTGGCTTGTTACAAACATCTTGTTTTGGAAAAAAAAAAAAAAAAAAAAGAACAAAACCCACAAGGTAGCTTTATCAAAAGGCTAGAGAGCACCTTGTAAGGCAGACAAAGAATTTTATTTAGTATTTAATATACACAACACTCAAAGGTAAGTCATTCAGCTAATCCATACTGACTAATGTCAATACATTCAAGACAAGTCAATTAATATGCTTGAAAAATATTTACAAATAAACAAACAATGAAGCAGTACATTGCTGTGGAGGACCCAGCGAAAGGAACTTGCTTTTCAGCCATGTCTCCTCCAGATTTAACAAACAATTTAGACCAAGCTTGTCTGGTGACTGTTAGAGGTCCGATAGTTCTGTAACTCTGCATCTCGGGGTAAAAGCCCATAGAAGCAGCTGCATCAGACATTATTTTCTGATCTCCACTGTTAGCCTACTAGACCACTAGTTTCTTTGAAAGCTATCGCTTTAATGAACAAAACTTTAATCATATCATGGATATCATTTTCCCATACATGTCAAAGAACTACAGCCTACATACAACACACACAGCAGCCTTTGAAGCTAGCCTGGAGTACACATACTCTTTCCATAAATAGGTGAGAAAATGCTTAAAATATCTTACCATTGCAGCATCTGTTATTACCCTGCAATCTCTATGTAGCAACTACTACTCCATGTGGAAGCAAGGAGAGTAGCTTTTGCTTTACCTACTTATACAGTATGCTGAGGTAGCTTGATTTACACTTGATAAATGTATCTCCTCATTCTTTAACACTCTCTAAACCACAAGCTCTTGAAGCTGCTTTTACAGCAGGGAAGTCAGTATGAATCTGGATGAGATTCACTATTAATAAACGCGCTGTTACTATTGGGATATTTTGAAAAAGTGTTTTCCTTTTAAATAGGCTGTTGAAATAACTCTCCTCATAACAACAAAGCAAGCAGATGGAGATGAGTCACTTTACTAGTTAAGTGGATAGTATCAGATGGCCTGAGACACTTCATGAGAGTGACACGATTAACTTTCAGTCATGGTATGAGTGTGCTGAAAAACAGTATTTTCTAGTATGGAAGCTAGTGTGTTTAGTAATTTTACACAGTCTACATCTTAAAGGCTGTTCATACAATAGTATTGTTTTTTTGAACAGGCCTTTTTAAAAGATACAGCGCATACAATGACTTCACCCAGATTGTTTTGAGCAAACTTCATGACATACCCTCCCTGATCAGCCACCTCCTGCAGACCTCAAGCATTTTAAAGAAGTCTGCTTTCTAAGCTTCATTAAGTAAACATATTAAGTCTACATGACTGGAAACTTACCTCTTCTAAAGAACTATCTCCCATTTTACCACCACTTTTACCATGAGCTTTAAGTATCTCTCTCAGTCCAGTACCTGCACCATGTCGAACCTAGAAAGTGAAACTAGAAGTCAGATCTTAAATATTTAGGAACAAACACAAAGGTAAAAGCCACAATGGGTAACTGAAACATTTCTACATTAGTCTTCATAGAAATGTTTCAAGATTAGACTAACTCATACACTTAAATACTAACCTGTCCAAAACAAACTCATTTTTTTCCTATGTATCATAGTATCATACAGTAGTTAGGGATGGAAAGGACCTTAAGATCATCTCAGTCCAACCCCCCTGCCATGGGCAGGGACATCTCAAACTAAACCATACCACCTGTGGTTTTGACTTTCAGCCCAGGAACAACACTGATAACACCAATGGTTTTAGTTATTTCTAACATTTTTAGTCAAAACACAGCACTGCACCAGCTACTAAGAAGGAGAAAAATGACTGCTACTGCTGAACCCAGGACAACAGAAAACAAATTATAGGTGCTTTTGCATTCCCACCAATTATGGACAGTTGAACACACCAAGAAGCTTTAGAAATGGCAGGAAACCAGAAGATCTGTCCTACAGAGGCATCTGTTGCTAGTACTTTTGATACACACCTGCACTAGTAACTGGCTCATCAAGAAAAGCCCACTCAATAGATACCCAAAAGTTGCAAAAGCAGAATTTTGGACTGGGTTTTCAATGAGAGGCCTTTACATAGGTTATAGCAGAACTTACTCTTTTTTTTTCTAAGGACACTTCACATACATGCTTGTTGCTAGCAGAAAATTATTGTATGCCATTTCCTGATAATAACAACTAGAACCAAGTAGTTGATAGGTCCTTCCTTATTTTAGATAAAATGAGAGCACATACATCCCATATGCACTGCTCAGTGGTTGTTAGTAAAAGCTATAAGCCAGTAAAAACAGTCAGAAAGCCTAGTCTTAAGTCTTAATTGTTCATAGTATGCCAATCATTTGTTTATTTTGTCCAAGACTGCTTATGAGACTTTACAAGCCAGAAGAGGAACAGTTCATCAGTTAACACAAAACAACAGCAAGACAAATGACGGAAATACCAGTAGTAGGATTCATCTGGCTTGACTTCAGCTGCCTATAAGTGAGGCAAGCAATGTGAATTAGTCATTCAGACTACCTCAAGACATTGCAAGAAGATGCCAGAGGGCAATTTTATAGCCATGTATTTTGAGGTAGTTTAACCTGGTTTCCATCCAGAACATACCATAATAATGATTCTAGATTGATCTACTTATCATAGAATCATAGAATATTTAGGGTTGGAAAGGACCTTAAGATCATCTAGTTCCAACCCCCTGCCATGGGCAGGGACACC
>JAOEHX010027208.1:0-19183 GCA_025448015.1 Bolborhynchus lineola | reverse complement strand
AATGGGTTTAAACTTAAACAGGGGAGGTTTAGACTAGATATGAGGAAGAAATTCTTTACTGTAAGGGTGATGAGGCACTGGAATGGGTTGCCCAGAGAAGTTGTGAGTGCTCCATTGCTGGGCTGATGGTGTTCAAGGCTGGGTTGGACATAGCCTTGGGTGATATGGTTTAGTGTGAGGTGTCCCTGTCCATGTTAGGGGGGTTAGAACTAGATGGTCTTAAGGTCCTTTCCAACCCTAACTATTTTATGATTCCATGATTCCACGATTTTATGATGATTATTTACTCATCAGTTAAAACTTGCATTCAAAATAATTGTTATTATTACTACTTCTATCCCTTACTAGAAATTCTTCTAGCTCTTAAACCATTTTTTGATCTACTTCTTAAGAAAAAGTCTTGCCAGTCATTAGTAACAGTCAAAATTTCAGAATTTTCCTTTAAAGAATTATTATATTTCAGTTTAGTTGTCTTTCCAACTCAAATGAAAAGATAAATTCAATTTAAATAATTTCCTAGAAAATCAGACACTCAAGAAAATGTATCTGAAATTACATGGAAATATATAATTTGAAATAAAAAAATGCAGAGATAAAAATAAAGTGATTTTGCTCTATTTAAGCAAGTGCTTTAATTTGTTTACCTCCAGGAAAGTTTTTCTGTGGGATTGTGGAAATGGGTTAAGGATTTTCCACCTCAACCATCTGGTTCTTTATAATAGAATTCTTTTCTATCAGGGATGATCTTTTTCTTTTTGGGAGTTCTAACTGTATTGATGAGGACAGAGAAAGAAATGAATGTACAGAACCAGAACACAAGTGTTTTTCAAAGCTAAATACATTATCATGTACCCCAGGACTATTCTCATACTTATACATTTCTACAGTTTCAGAGAATTTAAGTGGGGTTTACATGTTACTCAATGGCAGCCAAAAACCTAACACCCGCTCAGAAGGAGAAAAGATAATAAAAAATCACAGATTCCTAGAATGGTTTTAGTTGGAAAGGACCTTAAAGCTCATCCAGTTCTAATTCCCCTGCCATGGGCAGGAACACCTTCCACTAGACCATCAAAGCCCCATCCAGCCTGGCCTTGAACATTTCCAGGCATTTGACACCCACAGTTTCTCTGAGCAGCCTGTTCCAGTGTCAATTGGAAGTGATTTGGTTAAAAAACACGTATAGGGTGGTATTATTCCCTCCTGGTGACCGCAAAGTCCTTCACAGAAACTTCCGTATCTCTGAATGCCCAGCCGTTCCTCCTTGTAACACATTCATCATCAAACACTACTGCATAAACAGAACATAGAGTCATTCTTTGAACACATCATTTCTCCCACTCATTATTGATGAATTAGAAGTTATCAATAACTCAAGGAAATACAACAAATCACCTTTATTTTGTCAGACTATTATATATTCTTTGCATGTCCTGCATAAAACCTAACACATATTTTGAAGTATTTCTTTTCTATTGCCTTTTTTTTTTTCTCTTCTGTGATATTGAGATAGGTTCTTCACAGAGACACTTGTCTTATTCCTTCTTAGCAGAATGATTTCTAGGTACTATTGGTGTCTTTCTTTTCAGATCTCTCTCTCCTTTTCTTATTTGGTATTTACTTTGATATCAGAAGAGGATACTTGATCTTAAGGTTCATTCCAACTCTAACCATTCTGTGATTCTATGATGGTAGCAGATGCTCTTTAAACAATGAGAAGTGAGGACACTGTTTTATAACAAGCTATGTTCATTACAACATGAAAAACTTGTACACATCTAATGTTCTCTGCAGCTGATAGTTGTACTCTACTAAAATTTCTAAGAGCCTGCTTAAGCCAAACATAGAAGTAACCCTATGCACAGTGAATCTGCAGGTTTTGCCCTGCTTATTTGTCCCAGTGCTTTGCTGGATTGAGGCCACAGCATGCACTTTCAGCTGCTGACATGCTGAGTTGAAAACACTAACCACCTTAGACTTTTTGTTCCTCTGCCTCATAACAGAGAAGAAAAGAAGCATTTAAATCAAGGAGTAGGCACATGCGGTAAGGAGATGCATGTATTACAGAGGTAGAACTGAGACAGAGTAAAATCCCGCTGTGCTTGTCCTTTTTGTGGTACACATGGAGAAGCAATGTTAAATCAGAAGAGTGAGGAATAATTAATGCTAGTTTGTAGGGGATAACTAAAGCAATATCACTGCAACCTTAAATTGCACAGAAAACCAACTGTGTAGTTGGGAGATAAATGTCTTCCTATGCTCTTCTCAAAGAATAGAGCAGTTTTGACAACTCATCTTCACTTTCAGATGTCACTAATTATTTAGGAGGTGGGAATGTTTGTTTTTTATTGCCCAAGAAAAGCTGCTTTGCAAGGCTTGGATGCTGGAAGCATTGTAAAAATGTGAATCCCACTTTATAATACATCAAAACATCTCTTCCAAAACATCACTTCTCATATTTGTGTGGAGGCCTGCATCACATACATAATAACGGTGTTTCCTGAATTTCTCAGAAGAAATTGTACATCGTAATTTCTGTCCCTGAAATTATTTTATATATCTGTTTGTTGTATATGTTTAAATGTTTCCCTTCCACAGCAAAGACAGTTTTGCCTGATGAGTGTCTTCTTTTATTTTGTCTCAGTCAAAGTCTTTCCTCCTAAAACCAACTGCAAACTGTCAAAAATGTTAATATGAAAGTCAGCAGTATTGCACAGAAGTCATTGTTTCATAAGAGAAAGGAGAGGTTAACTTTAATAATTTAAGGCAGTCTCTCAATTAACAAAGAAGTGGACAATGTAACCATACTGTGCCTAGATGGATGCCCTTTTATTTTTCTTTTTTTTTTTTTTTTCCAGCTTCATTGTCATGTCACTCAAGTTTCAAAAATCAACATTACCAATTGCCATCATTACATACAGCCTCATATGCCCAGAGCAAGATGCTAAGGCTCACAGCTACATCTTTAAGGATGAAGAGCATTTGTGTCAGACTACACTAGGTAATCGGAGACACCAATGTACAGTGCAGATCACACCCAGCCATTTGGAAACTAAGATTGTTTTAACCAGGAGTGCAGGGGTCAAGGAGGGATGGAGGTCATTGCCAAGCGCTGAATCCAAATACGGGTTTATCTTCCTAAAGAGACAAAGGAATAAGTAAGAGCATTGGCATATGAGGATTTTCTCTCTGTGTGTGAGCCTGTTCTTAACCCATTAACTTGAATGGCTCTACCCATAGCTTCTCCAGTTTGCAATGGAGATACAGGGGTCTGCGAGGGAAAATATCATGACAAACATCTTAGAATCATCCTGAGTTTTCTTTTTTTTTTGTTGCCCAATCCATACATCTATGGAGGAGCAGTATTAGAAATTATAGTAATCCATTCAACATATTACAGCAGTGCCAAATGACAAGCTTTTAATTCATTGTGTTAAACCATGTTTTGATAGCTGGCACTTTCTTATTAGTTGAAAAAGACATTAGTGCTATTGAGTATGAGGTACTTGCACATGTCAAAATTGTCTCATTGCAAATAATACTGTTGTTGTACCAAAAAGAACTTGGCATTTCTGATTGATTGAAAACATGCCATGATATCAAATTATAGTTGCTTTACCTAAGTTGAGCACAGACTGCTTAGTGCCAGCTTGGAGTATTTTGTCAAAAGATCAAGTCATAGAAATAACATCATAGTGGCTTAGGGAATGAAGAAATATTGTACCTTGTTCAAAAACATTATGGGCCAGAGATTTGTTCTCAGAAAGGAACATATGAATGGCTCACATTTTGGGGAGCTAGACATATCTCCACTCTCTGAAACTGAGTCTCAATGGTGACTGGCTGTCTGCACTGAACATACAAAGCTAGGAAAATAGCAGGCAGGATGGCAGCTTCCCCTGCTAGTTTTGTGCTCTTCAAGGACATGCACTTGGAAACTCTGAGGCAGGGAGCCAGTTTTCCATTTCAGCTTTATGTGCTGCTCATTCAGTACACACACATTTTTTAAATGCAGGTCTCCACCTTGTCTGAAGGGTGGTAATTAAGTGTGGTTTTGGTTGCCCCAGGCAGCCAGATAATAGGAACTTTCCTGTCTTGATGAGCAGTCCCAGAGGATCTGTGCTTTTGGTACGTCCTGATTTGACTGCTGAATGCACTTGATATGGGGAACCCTTGAATACTGCTTAGAAACGCCAGCTTCTGTGGCTGGTGGTGATCCACTTGCTAAGCCATATACCACATGCAGGGCATTTCTAGGTGGTTTCATCTGGGTTATTCAAGTGACTAACTGCATCCTTTGTCCAGCAGCAGTAACTTGTTAAAGATGCTCCTAATAATCTTCAGGTTTAGATTTAGAGGAGGTTGTAAGAGGAAAAGAAAAAATGTCTTCTATTGAGAGCTGGGTTTTGACTGGTTCAGAGGTGCAAGACTTCATCTGTTGCATGAGGATCGTTGCTTTGTTGGCTCAGCATAGCTCAATAATTTCACTGTTAGGATAATGGATTAATTCCAGATTTCTAGGAGCAAGTTGTTTGGCAACTACACATTTGTAAGGAGCGATTATTTTCTGTACTGATTGGTTTTATATTTAATTATGTTAAATTGTGCTAATTAACCTGGAGATTATGAGATTATACTAATTGCACTTTGTATACCTGCATTAAAAAATAAAATTTCCAGTGAGAAAACTAATGGACAGCACAACTTGAATAAAAGGCCAGACAATTTTGAGGAGGCAACCTCAGAAAGAGGAGTTGTTCATCTAGGAAGCTTAAATTAGTATAGATTTGCAACATGTAGGAGCCTTACCTGAACATAAACAAAGAGAAAAGGTAAAATACTATTTTTTAAAATGGATTATTTGCTGGCATTCTTAATCCAGCATCAGATGTTCAACAGAACGGCATCTCCACCCCTCTCGTGCTAAAGGTCTGACATAAAAAGAAGGGTAATGAGAGGAGACCTGTCAACAATATTTTACATTTTATTAGATTAAAAATCTAGCTCATTTTTTGGCAATAAAACCAAAATAGCATCTATGTAGTCAGAAATATGCCACTGAGTACAGTTACACATCTGGATAGATGATACTTAAGTTCTTTCAACAGGGATTGTAGTGAATTTGGAGATGCTACTGCAAGACATTATCAATCAGCCCTGATATTTATTAATTGAAAGGTTTTTAAAAACTGTTACGCTGAAGCCCAAACATTTCACAGAAATTTTTGGTCAATAATTTCAGTGAGGATGGTTTTCAGCAGAAGTTTAAAATTTGTACTGAAACAAAAGGGAGAGAAAGAATGTGAATTTTCCAAGGGACAGAGACAGGAAAGACTCAGTTCAGTTCATTCCTCTGCTTCATTAGTTAATACGGTTTTTTATCTGGTTTTATTTTTTCCCCCTTTTTTTTTTTTTAAATAAAAATGTCCAATTGCTTTCACTTCACAGTTTGAACCCTCGAGATTTATTCACAAAGCACAAGAGATGTTTTCCACATGGAGTTGCTTGAGGGATTATAGGGGAGAAAAAATGGTACTTCAGTCCAATTAAGCCAAGTAGAGCTTAAAATAAAGGACTTTTGAATATCTGACTTAGTACCTTATACTTTAAAACAGTTCCTCTCAACAGGCTGTAGAGAGAAGAAACTTTGCAAGGTGTGAATGTAAGATTTTGTCAAATTCAGTGAGACAGAGGTCTGAAAGTGTATAACTTGGGCTTTTACATTATGTAGAAGCTCTTGTAGTTTGTTTGTTTTGTTGTTGTTTTTTTTTTTCTAAAGAGCTCATATGGCAGGCTTTATGCTTTCAAAACAAAAATTTCAGACCTATTTTGGCGCATTTACAATCATAATACAATACTAACAATCAAGTTATTTTTAACTTTTATTTTTTTTAGATCTCTGATAGATCCAGTAGCTGTAAAAATAAGTGTGCAGAACAATTTTGTAAGGTAATTTTAAAATACCTTTGATCAGCATCTCCACCTGATTATCATAGAATAGAATAATAGACTCCTTTAGGTTGGAAAAGACCTTTAAGATCACCAAGTCCAACCATTAACCTAGCACTGCCTAGTTATACGTTATGAATATGTTAACTATTATTTCAAATTTAAAATTTGAAATCAAGCCATGTGGTTTTAGATCAGCAACCTGAAACTATGTTGACAGAAACTCTAATTCTTTTTCTTCCCCCCTTCTTTCTCCTGC
Source organism: Bolborhynchus lineola (assembly GCA_025448015.1). NCBI lineage: Eukaryota > Metazoa > Chordata > Aves > Psittaciformes > Psittacidae > Bolborhynchus > Bolborhynchus lineola. Next base: position 12,975 of record JAOEHX010027208.1, on the reverse strand, counting down.
TTTTAGACAAAAAAAAAACCTGCAGGAAAGAAAGCTATATTAAAAACTTTTAGGGACATCTGTTAAATGATTTGTGTTTGGGAATTTTAAGAGGAGGCTTTTGTATCCTATATTTCTAAACAAAACTGGGAAATTCTCAAAAACTGGTGAAACTGCTTCAAGTTTCCAGTACAAACCCTATCAACTAGTTTCTGTTTGGTTAGTGTTTGTGATAGCAATGTGTCAGGTCTGTGTCTAGTCTATACAGGTAATGACAGCAATACTGATGACAGCTGCCTCTGCTACGCACTATCCAGGTAGAGAAAAAGCAAAGCATATGTTCCTCTAAAACTGTGATAACTTTCTCCCGTTGTTATAAACAGCAATTGCAAATGACCATTTTTTACTGCATTTGAAGGCACTTTGCTCTGTGCTGAATTCAGTGCAGGGAAGCCCTCCAGCAGCGCCTGTGCAAGTCTTATTTAAGCTAGAGAATTTTCAGAGCAGTACTGGGCCCCTGAGCTTCTTCTGTTGTCTTCTGCACCCCTTATGCTGCCTTTTTTCTATCCCCATCTGCATAAGACTATCTTCTTGCTTTCATGCAGACCTGTACTATGTCAACGGCCAGGGAAGAAGGTGTATGTGCCAGTGAAATGCACAGAAGCTTCTCTTGTTGAGCTGAAGACACAATAATTTTGAAAAAGGAAAATGCTGAAAATCAGAGGCATCTCTCTAAGCCTTTTAATGGATTAAAAACAAACAAAATCTGGAGGAATGATCCAAACTCCCTTTGCTGTAAATTAACTCTGTAACTGCATTATTGTGTTGCATTCTCATTCCTTTCAGTAGCACTGTTGTAAAACACACGTGCTTATCAAATCACAGAAGTGGAGTTACAGAATCAAATTCAAAGACAAAATGAAATAGCCATTCCCTGCACTAAATTTCTCTTACATAAAGGTAATCCAATATTTCATTGAAAGGCAATTTAACAGTAAATTAAAAGATTCCTATTTCCATAAGAAATAAACTAGGTCATTGAGCAGTCAATTTCTTTTTAAATAGCACCCTTCCTGCAGAACTTCCAAAGATAAAAGAGATAGGAATGCATTCTTACATACCAGTCAGTGCAGGAATAGATCAGGGAAAAGGGCAAATGAAACTGACAGTGAATTTTATGAATCAGTCCTGAAATTTTCTGGGAATACTTGAGACCTGAGGAAGTCAGCAGTATTATTACCCTGAAGTGAGAATTCTTATTTTAACAGGATAACATAGCCTGTGTACAACAGATAGCTTGGCATCTCCATCACGGTATATCCCCATATTTGAAGTACACAAAGTGGAATAAATTAGAGCAAGCAGCTCTAAGATTGCACTTAACCACTTAGAGGACAGTTATGCAAATTCCTGCTGATTTCAGAGATACAAGATCAGGTACATAATGACTAAAAGACAGCATGACTCAGTAATAAAAGACAATGTCTATTACTTTCCCCTGAGAAGAAAAAAAACACTAACCTAAGTATAAGAAACTAAGATAAAAATAACACGATGACTTCAAGCATTAATAAAGCAATCTAAAGAGATGATGCTGCTAAAGCTCTATGAATCCAACAAGTGACTTTCTTGGCGATGTGACAAGGAACCACCAGAAAAGGCAGAACTGTGACCCGCATGAACGGCAGTTCTGATCATCTGTAACAGGAGAACACCGGTAGCGTCTCCGCTTGCAAGTAAACCCGCTTTTTGTGCTCAGCAGCGGAGCTGACAGGCCTCAATCAATGTAGAGATTATGCCACCTTCTGGTCGTCAGATGGATGACAGCTCCTTGCGTTTGTAGACCGATCCATTTATCAACAGTTTGTGCAAAACTTGCTTCGTGGGAATGAAAAGACGTGAAAAGTGCTACACTTTTCCCTTTTTCCTGCTCATAAAAGTCCTTTAGTGACTGCTGCCAGATGCCTTATATCACTCCTGCCAGACAATAGTACAATGTAAGGCATTTTTTCTTGGGAGGGTGACGGAAATGAGATTATTATTATTGGCTTGTTGGTGTTTTTTTAGTTCCATTGTTGGAGATGCATACTAAGCTGAATACTGGTTTAGCATCTCTTTCTCATATGCAAGTCGACTAAACTGGGAGAACTTGCTATGACTCTAAATAACATAGCAATCCTGCTCTGCTAATCCCTGAGCAAACATTAAATATAAAATTCTCCTTACATTCCAAGCCAGGCAAATTCCATTTTACCTGTCTAATTTTCTACAGCTATTCTCTAAGTCAAGGAATAAGTATTTGTAGAAACAGCAGGAAACAACAGATACTAGGTTATTTTTGTGGGGGGTTTTATTTGTTTGTTTGTTTTATGTGTTTTTTTTCTTTTTTTTTTTTTTTTTTTTCCTCCCAAAGTAAATGTGGGTTGGTTTGGGGGTTTGTTAGGGTCTGCTTTGTTTACTTTTGGTTGTTTTTGTTTTTTGGTTTTGGGTTGGGTTTTTTTTGCCCAGGCAAATTACCTTAAAAAATCACATTGGTTTCAATGATGTATTTTGCTAAGTAACCTTAAGACCCCATAGGCTGTTGTACAGATTTAATTCTCAGAGCAGAAATTCTAAGGCTGATTTGGAAAACTTCTTAGGGACAAATACTCTTTCTTTCAATTTCAGTCCAGTGGATAATATGGCAGGAGAGATTCTTTATGGGTTTTTTTTTTTTAATGAAAAACCCTATTTATCTTGCTTTCTCTTGAATTCCTTTTTTTCCATGCTGCCAGGCTCCCCAGATTCTACCTGTTCATATGCTTATATCAACCAGCCAGTTTAAAAAAGTTCCTCTGTCAGTCTTGGTCACCTTTTCTGCTATCATTGCTGCTTTTTGAGGTAAGTTAGGACCCCCCAGAGAAACACTGTACCTATGCATGTTACCACTAATTGACTTCCACACTGCTTTCTAGAACTGCTGCCTTCAGCCTTCTACTCTTATGGGCAAGGACTGTGTGAATGGATTGTTATTAACTCTCCTCCTAGCCAATACAGGCAGCAGTTCTAAATAAAACGCAAATATTTAAATCCACTTGGGTAATTTGGATTTCATATTCTCAGTGTAAGTTCCCAAAACACATCTTTACAATACTTATTTCCCATTTATTTACTGTCCTTCTTCTTTGGACCTTAATAATGTAAGACAAACCATTGGTCTGACTTGTATAGTTCTAAAACATAGCCATTGTTTTCAATTATTTTTCACGTTACAGTCTGCGATCATTTATATTTTATGCTTAGTTATGCTAATTAGGTTAAAAGCCTCTAGTTGTAAGCGGTATTTTTCTTTCACAATGTTTGAAAAGTTATTTTATAGGCTGTGAAAATCCATGTGCTTATAAATTAACAGGATATGATATTCCAAAAGGTCTAGCCAAAGGAAAATAAAACAGTAATAGTAGGCATCTTTAAAATTTCTTTTCAGTGGAAAAAATCCTGTAAGTACAAAATAGAATTTGCTTAACTAGCAATTAATGACTTATTTGAGTAGAGTAGCAAACTAAATACTGAAAAGATGTTTAAATAACACATTTATCACTTTCATTAGACTTTTAAAATTGTTCTTACTGAATCACAGAGTCATGAATGATTCTTTCAGCCACTTGTCCAGAAAATCAATTGATGAAAAAATAATTCTAGATTTTATCATAATTTAGGGTAAATTTGCACACAAAAAGATGCTTCCTGCTCAGGAAAAAAAAAAAAATGAATCTGGTAGAGAAGATAGTAAATTGTAAACAGTTTGATAACAGAGATTATATATGAATGATGTTAACTCAGTGTTATGTATTTTTGTGTGTCCTTACCCAAGGTAGAGAAGTTTGCTGAGGTAAGTGGAGCTTGCTGCATAGGTGTATACAATCCTAAATATTATTTAGAGTTCAGCCCTGCATTAACACAAAGCCAGATCTGCCTAGAATTTGCTTGAAACAAAGAGGTAGTCTTCAAGGTCATTTAAGATGGAAAAATCACAAGGAAAGCCAGAACTTCCCAACAAATATACCTCTTCAATGATTTTACATCAGTCTTTGCAAACTTGCCCTGAAGTGCTTTATTGCTGATTACCTGGAAGTTAAATTATTTTTTTCAATGATTTAGTTTCTACTGTCCCCAGATCACACAGTCTCAGACACTGCATGCCTCTCAGGGTGGTGCTGATGACTTCATCTTTCACTTCCATTGACACATCTCTCCTTGTACATGGAATTGGCTTTTTTCTGAACACATACTTTGAGGTCCAAGTGTCCCTAAATGAAACTTCAAAGCCTTATTGTGCTAAGTGAGTTGGATGGTGGTGCATCCTTACAGGAACTAATGAAAGGCTACCCAGTGATGTCCATGATGCTGAGAGTAGGCCTTTATCGATCTGCCCAAAAAAAAGTTGCAGGATGCATCTTCAAACATTGTGCAGGACTTCTAAGCTAAAGGAGAACATTTTTCAGGAGGGAAAGGAGGAATCAGCTCATGAATCTTGGGTCACTAGGGATGCTACTGGAGGTAGCAAAAAAACTCAATCTTGTGTTTGTTACAGTTAAAAAAATATGGAATTATAAAATCCCCAGCATGACAGAAAACTTTATCATCAGTTTTCCATCATAAATGAGCTAACACAGTGCAATGCTATACAACGCTAAGGCATGCCTACATGGATTATCCTTGGTTCAGCTAATCTTTCCTTCTTAAAACTGAAATAATTACTTCGTTTGTTTGTTTGTGGGGTTTTTTGGGTTTTGGTTGTTTTTTGGTTTTTATTTTTTTTTTCTTTTAGGTTTTTTTGTTCTTTCTACATTAAAGATAAAAATACTCTGTCATGATTTTTAGATTTCCAGGTGATCCATGACATTTGACAGAGCACCATAAAGAAAGGCCAGAAAGCACACAGGGATTAATGACACTTTTTGCCAAGTGATGAATTCTGCAGGCTTAGAAACCTGGCATTTTGCATTCGTCAAGATCAGAGCCATTTTTAAGCTGTTTAAATTGTGATTATTTTCTAACATCTGTTTCCTTGAAAACTAATTGTAGATCTGAAGTTGCCGTTTTTAAATAATTCATAAAAAACATAAATCCAGAGGAAAGTGGCAAAGGTATACAGGAACCCAGTGAAGTACAAAGAAAAGGGTCAAGTCAGCTGTAGTTATCTGAGCGCTTCTCCTACTCCTGAAGTACTTAATTAGGCCTGTCTGACTGTTTGGCCCTGGGTTGATTTTTTCTTTCAAGAGAGCTGTTGACCTGATGATATATTAAAACACACTCAGCTGTAGCTTCAAAATGGTTACTGGAAACATTTGTAAATGCTGTTGTTTAGGCAATAGGAAAAAAAAAAAAAAAGAATTAGATTAGCTAGCAATTTTTTATGATTTCTTTTTTATTTTTTCATGATTTCTTTTTTATTTTTTCATGTTACTGAATAGCCTTTCAGCTCCACCAATTACACAGATCAGTTAGACAGCATCATTTAATGTAGGCAACAAAATGTCCAGAAGATCCTTATCTATCAAAACAAGAGCTTTCACATGAGTTTTGGAGGGTCTCCCAACCGGGCAACTAAGTGAACCGATTCAGCTAAGCCTTTATAAAGTTTATAGTTTCTGGAATTATTGCTGAGCTTACAGAAGCATTTTAAAGATTACATCCTCAAAACTTCGAGATCAATTATTTGAAAGTAGGAGTAGATCTCTTGTTTTAAAAAGACTCTTTGTGCTGATCCATAATTTTTCCTAATATAGGCTATTTTTGCAGAACTAATTAGTAACTTATGCCCTGGAGAAAATTCTGTCTGTTGGTTTGTCCTCTTCACAGAAAAAAAATTTTTACACTTTCATTCTTAGGAAGAAACTCATCTTCTGTGAAGATAACACATCAGAAGGAAGAATTAAAAGGAAAAAAAACCCAAACAAACCAGCAAACAAACTAGAAACAAAGCAACCCAGACTCAACAAAGCTGCAGCTAGAGCTGTTCTGGGAGGGAAAAGGGTTTTATCTTTCTCTTGTTTGCTAGTCCAAGGCTTTCCCACTAAGAGCTGTTCAAATGAGCATTCCTATGATTATTAACGCTGCCTTCCTCTTAATAATTTGGATGTGACTTTTCTCCCTCAGCATGGTACCAAGCAGGCTCCTGGTTTATATTTTGTTGTTGAAAGGGAGGCTGTCAGAGTTGACATTCTGAAATATCCATCTGGCTCCTTAAATGCTATCATGTCTCCTTTGTTTTCCCAAGTCTCCGATGAGAAGATGTTTGTCACTTAATTGCTGCTGAGGATCACAGATGATGGTTTATAGGTTTAGGCAAATTGCAGGCAGCACTTTGTTAACAAACGGTAGAGCACAATGGTACTTCATAATTATCCTATAGAGCTCAATTGGCCCTTAACGGCACCTGCATGTACAGCATCAGGGAGCCTTGTTTCAACACAAAAGCTCCTTCTTGTTAATTAACCTGTGTGCAGTTGTTACAAATGAAACCTATTTGTTTCCACTTAATATATTTGCAGCTAGTTTAAATATTCATTTATTATTATGCTTGTTAAGTGAGGAGTGGGGAAGAATAGTTTGGATCACTTTCATTAGTATGCATTGAGCTTAAAAGAGGTAGCAAATAGACCAATATGTCAAGTGTGTTCCTTTGTGCTTTCCTTCTTCCTGCTCTGTAGGTCCCCAAATTAGGCTAACAAAGATGTATATCCATTGCTGATTGAAATAATACAAAAGGAATGAGAAGTATAGGAGCCTGTGTGAAAAATCAACAATTTCTCTAAAAGGGGCTTTGTACCAAATGACAAATACAATCCATTCTAGGTGAAAAAATGCCTTTTATTGCATATTTAAAAGGAGTATGTACACACACACAGATTTTGTGTGTAAAAAGCTGCAAAACAAAATTGAATCCAGTGTATTTAAATGTTATGCCTTTATTTGTGCTGATCTAGCACAGATGTTTTTAATCTTTTACCAAAGAATGTAATTCTATTTTATCCTTATGACCAAACCAACCTTTGCTTTTTAATTGAGATAAATTAGATAGAAACTGATAAAAATCAGTGTGTATTTATTAGCAACTATAATACATATATTTAATGCATAAAGAGATTCACGAGCAGTGATTGTTGGTATCATGCATTTTAATAGACTATTCTAAATGCATTTATTCCTGATACTGGGAAAAAAAAAAAAAAAAAAAAAAAAACCTCTCCTAAATTTTGATTATTTGTCCCTTTTTGAGTTTTGTGGCCTGAAGATTTTCAAAGAGTTTCTTTCTTATGTGAGTAGCCCCACAAACAGCAAAGATTGCAGATCCCATGTAGCTGGACAGTGAGAAAAAGCTCAAGTTCCCTCCTGCTTTTGCTTGACACTTGGAAGTTATTTCTAAAGGATATCACTGCAAGGGAATCTTATGCAATACAGCAGAGTTCCTTCTGAAAGGAAGCACAAAGGACAATTGTCATCTCTTGATTAGCCAGTGTGAACCCTGAATAATCCCATTTCTTTCTAAGTTATTTACACCAGCAGCACTGACAGTAGGATCAAGTCCAGAGAATTTGCCCCTTCACACCTCAGTATTAGCAGATAATCATATTAAAGCTAGATGGGGGAGAGGGGAGCAAAATTCAGGCTGCAGATGAGTTCTAGTAATAACACACTGAAAACTGTTGGAAATACAGTTAGGTATTGATGTAAGATGCATTCCAACAGCTGCTAATCAATTGCTGTAATTCCTCTGCTTTAGAGTTGGTCCAATAATGTATTTTAGAATAGGTCAATACTGCCTCCTGCCTAGAGTAATACATCTAATTTGTTTCAATTCATCATGATCATATATTCTGGCCATTTTATTTAAAATTTTAACTTGCCAAGGGAAATTAATAACATAGAGTAAATTGTAAGTTACTTGTATGATGCATGCTTAGAGGAGATAGAAGTCAATATGCTCAATAATGCAACAATTAAATGGGGAAAGGAAAACTTTACAGTTAAGGGAGGGTGTGTGTGTGTCTATACATTTGTGTGTAGTCATTTTATGTGTGTACATATATATTTTAGACAGGAATTTAGTGTTTATGTGAACTGCCATCTTGAAAATCACTGGTATAAATACTCTCTAATCACAGAATAAGTGTGATGCATTTTGTAGCAGAAGAAAATTTAGTATATCATCCTTTTGAAACACCTGGCTTCTTCTGTAGTAAGAATATATTTTAAAATCATATATTATTATTCTTCTCCTTTAATCATAGTTTCATTGTAAGACTCACAATATATAAGTATGGAAATGGCCCCCTATGATGTACATGTATTTTCTAGGCTATAGAAGCCTAGCCCCTTTAGGTTATTACTGATTTACAGTGGATTTCAATGTGAAAGTGCTTATCAGGTGTGAAAGTGCTTATCAGGTCAATGAACATTCATAGCCCTAGAAAACTCTCAATAAAATATTTTTTGTCTTCCAGGGCCCCGGATCACTGCAGGTCTCCAGGGTGAGTTCTTCAGTTATTTCCAAAGCAGGTGGGATACCAACCCATTATTTTTGCTGCTTCTCTAATTTTAAGATACTCGTGCTTTCTGGCAATTTGCACAGTTACAAAGGCATAGAAGGTCTTGCCACACCCAGCATATGTGGCATCTATTTCTGTCAGGTCCACTACAGAATTTGAGAGAAGTAAAAGAGTACAACTTCCAGCAGCCCCAACTATGTCTATCACTATTATAGTGAACTGTATTTTAGGCCCTTTTCATCTGTCTCAAAGGCATCCCACTAGTGAGAGGTTTCAAAGCCCTTCTTTAGGTATACTTACACAGTCCCTGGACTAGATCACTGGGTTACAACCCTCTGTTTTTCACCTGTGCAAAAGCAGCAAATCCAGCCCTACTTGGCACCTGCAAGGCTGTTTCTTCAAAACAAAGCATTATTTATTCATTGCAAAGTACACAGGATTTGGAGAACAGAGATAAAAAAGCAGAAGATTTATTTCTGAATCTTGCTTATTCCTGTGAGTTTTGTTAACTTTCTTATTTTTCTTTTTTGGAGTGGATATCCCCTTCCTAGCCTGGAGATCTAGGCAGTTGCTGCTTCCCCTGCTTTTCACTACCTCCTTGTAGCATTTTCTTACAGCTAAATAATCCCCACACCACTCTTCTTAAGCCAAGGATTTATTTCTTTTCTGAACAATTTAATTTTCTTTTTCTCTGAGGCTTTGGTCAGGGAAAATACACCTGTTAGCCTGACTGGAGACAAGCAGGTGCCTCTCTCAGAGTTAATAGCTCCCTGCCTTCTTCCCTGTCGCCTGGCATTTCTCTGGAGATAGCTCATATCTGTCATTGTTTCATTTCTAACTTGGTTTTTCCCTAGCAGCCTCTTTGATTTAATTCTCTGTAGTCAGGTGGAATAATATCAAGCTAGAAAATGTAGGTACATACCGCATTCAGAGAAAATAGGACTGCTATCTCCCTCATTAGCCTCCGAGGATTTTATGATTCAGGAGATAAAAGAAGTGGGGAGCACTTACAATAAAGACTGTGTTCTAGAAGAGGATTGTAAGGCAGGATTTTTGATAAGACAGGGACCCGCTGACCTTCACATAGCTCACTAGTGCGTATGTGTACCACTGCTGACGGGGCAGGTGGGTCTTATTTTTCATCTTTCATTTTACACTTCAGATTTTGCACTTCTGCTCCCATTCTCAAATGTCCATAGCAAGCTGTTCTCCACAGCCACTGGTAGTATTTTGCTCACCCTGGCTTCTTTTTGGTTTCACACCTTCAGCATGTGAAGCTTGCTCCACTTCCCTTACTAGTATCCTCCCAGTACATAGGAAGAAGATGTCATGACTAATTGGGCTCAATAGTTAAATTACCCACCTGAGAATGGTGAAGATTCTAATTCCTACTCCTGGTTCAAAGGTTGCTTCTGCAGTAAGTAAAATGTGCTTCATGTGAATAAGTTTTCACACCTTTAAGTCCATTAATGGCTATAAGCATAGTGAACTCTGGGTGGATACAGCTACAGGTTAACACATGTAAGTGTATGTGTGCATATGAAATTAATACCCTGATACCCTTTTTCTACATAGACAAAACCAGTAGGAAATAATCCAATTTTAAAAATCTTAGCGAAAAACACTTTTGGCCAAAAAAATTCCACTTGTTTTTTGAAAGAAGTTATGTCTGCTCACAAAAAAAAAAAAAAAAAGAAAAAGAAAAAAAAAAGAAAATGCACCAGGTTTTGATTCCTAAAACCAGAAACAAGGTATTGTTTTTAGTTGACAAGACAAAAAAGACTGAAATATTTTGCAAAAGTAAGCAAAAGAATATTTTGTAGAGGGAAAGTGTTTATGACTACTATATTTTGTTAGAAATATCATCACTTATTCAAGCTAATATCAGAAAATCAGCTGTGGTATATGTTGTGGGAACATGGGAAATGTGACATGCTAAAAGCTGGGACACATTTTTCTCTGCAAGAGACGACTGCTGAGTTGATGCTCTGCCTGTAAAGTCCTACAGATAGAACACTGGGAGCTGGCCAGCATAGGCTTTAAGCCAGGATATGTGACTCGCTGTTGTATAATTTGGTAACTTCCTCCCAGAAAGTCCTTCATTTTGATGTATTTCAACCAAAGGAAATGTTTCTAACTTTATTAGGTTCTCTTGGTGATCATATACCTCATTTCTGTTTATTAGCCTACCATAATGAGGTTTTGTTAACCCTTTGGGCAGCTGAGTGCCATGGCTTTTTAGGTATCAGCTTGGACTGTCACATGGTTGATTTAGCAACAGTGAGTGCTTCACAACCACAGATTCATTTTCCTCAGTTTGTTAAGTGGCTAATTATAAAGGTTCACAAAAGAATTGACACAAGGGGAGGAGACAGCCGCACTTCTATCAGCAGCCCCATGTGGCCTGTACAAGTGTCTCTTGTAAAACAGAGCACAAATTAAACAATGGCTACAATAAGATATAGGGGATGGTGGATAATGAAAGAAAACTTCCTGTGTAGATGCAAAACAGGCACTAAATGAGTTGGCACTAAATGAGTTGGTTTTATGTTTGACAACAGGGCTCTTATGTAACTTCATGAATTCAGAGTCTGATTTTAAGGTAATATTCTTGGGCTAGACGAGATGGTAACAGGCTAAATAAAATTGCTACTATTTATTTTGTGGCTGTGGCTGTGATTTCCAATTTAATTTCCATACTGTAGTATGTCAATAAGGTTTTTTTAAAGCAGAGTACGGTGCCTGCACTGTTTCCCAAATAAGAAAAGATTTAGGAATTTGCTAGTAGATATAACTGCAAAATGGGCAGTGTTTTATTTAAGAACAAATGCAATTGACGTGTTAACAAATCATTTGTTCTATCTACAGTCGCCAACTCCTTATTATGAATAGCTGAATTTAAACTAAAGAATAAATTTAAGCAGCAGCCTTTTCCTTCCTTGCAAGATTTATATACAGAAAATTGGACTTTATTTTGTCAGTTTAAGTATTTAATGAAATTGAATGAAAGTCTTTTTTGTGCATGTGCTGTTTCTCCCTTTCACCATAATACAGCTACTCTCTATGCATAGTGTTTGCATCATTATGTAAGACATTTGCAAATATGTATGATGTGTTTGCCTATGGGAAAACCCTCTCTTCTAATGTATTCATGAAAGATGAATTAACAGTGCTTTAGGTATGATAAAGAGATTCATAGTATGGTCTATTATAATGCTGATATTAAAAAGCAAGCTCATCATTTAATAAGAAAAATGTTAATCTTTTACAATCATGGCAATATGTTTTATTTCTGAGCATGTCTTCCTTCCACCATTGTCTTCTTATTAGTAATAATTTTAATTTATCATTTGTATTAGGCTGATATCTAGATCGTAGTCAGGATACCATTGTGCTGACCTTGTGCTGAGACAGTATTCCTACCAAGAAGATCTTTGTGTCTCTTTCCTTTTTTCTTCTAAGTTTCTTTCTTCCACTGATCTTCCCCTTTTCTCTATAGTAGAGACCATAAGCACAACTCCTCCAGGATGCTGATATAATACTTTTGCTACAATAAAAAAAAAAAAAAGAAAAGAAAAAAAACCCAACAGGTATGAAGCAATTTTCTGCAGGATGACACAGTCTGTGATTTTCTCCAGATCCCTCTATTTCAGATAATAAAACTTAGCCACCTGGTCAGATTTGTTAGCACCCTGCCTGCAGGAAGCTGTGTTTCACAGTTACATTCTCCATCTATGCTCTGCTGGCAGATCTAGTGGTGTCTTTGTCTAGGGTGCAGTATCAGCTGCTGTCTCAAAGTTACTGTAGTTTAAACTACCCAGTTGCCACACCCAAATTGATTCCAGTGCTTATTGTAATCTGGAGCAGACCAACTGCCTCCTAAGCAAAGATGCTGAAACACAAGCTGGCAAACTACTTACATTCAAATGCCGTCACATAGACAATGCAGGAGAACCAACTTAACTTGAGCTACTTCACTCTGAAGAGCTACCAAATTACAAATCCTGTTACATTTGATTGAGGCATGCAGTGGGAAAGAGGAAAAGGATTTGTGCTCAATGACTCAATGTCCAGATGGAGACCAGTAACGAGTGGCATCCCTTAGTGACTGGTGTTCGGACCGGTCTTGTTCAATATCTTTGTTGGTGACATGGACAGTGGGATTGAATACGCCCTCAGCAAGTTTGCTGATGACACCAAGATGGATGGTTCAGTTGACATGCTGGAGGGAAGGAATGCCATCCAGAGGGACCTCGACACACTTGTGAGGTGGGCTGATGCCAACCTGATGAAGTTTAACCATGACAAGTGCAAGATCCTACACCTGGGTTAGAGCAATCCCAGGCACAGCTCCAGGTTGGGCAGAGAGGAGATTCAGAGCAGCCCTGCGGAGAAGGACTTGGGGGTGTTGGTTGATGAGAAAATGAACATGAGCCTGCAGTGTGCTCTTGCAGCCCAGAAA
>JAOEHX010027205.1:0-21171 GCA_025448015.1 Bolborhynchus lineola | reverse complement strand
CCCCAGCATCCCTATAGGCCCCCTTCATATACTGGAAGGCTGCTCTGAGGTCTCCACACAGCCTTCTCTTCTCCAGGATGAACAGGCCTAACTTTCTCATCCTATCCTTACACAGAGGTGATCCAGTCCCCTGATCATTCTTGTGGCCTCCTCTGGTTTTGTTCCAACAGCTCCATGTCCTTTTTGTGTTGAGGACACCAGAACTGTACACAATATTCCAAGTGAGGTCTCACAAGAGCAGAGGAGAAGGGCAGGATTACCTCCTTTGACCTGCTGGTTACGCTTCTTTTGGTGCAGCCCAGGATATGGTTGGTTTCTGGGTTGCGAGAGCACACTGCTGGCTCATGTTCATTTTCTCATCCACCAGCACCCCCCAGTCCTTCTCCACAGGGCGGCTCTGAGTCTTTTCTCTGTCCAACTCGTATGTGTGCCTGAGATTGCTCCAACCCAGGTGTAGGACCTTGCACTTGGCTTGGTTGAACTACATGAGGTTGGCACTGGCTCACCTCTCATGCACGCCATGGTCCCTCTGGATGGCATTCCTTCCCTCCAGCAGATCAACCAAACCACACAGCTTTGTGTCATTGGCAAACTTAATGAGGGTGCACTCACTACCCTACAGTTATGCCAAAATAAATTTGCCTGAGATTAGAATTACTACTCTTGTCCTTCCTTCCCCAGGAGCAGTTTAAATTCATCACTTTGTCCTTTCTGTTTGTTGTCCTAAGCAGCTGGCTACTCACTAGATTGAGGCAGGAAACAAAAATAAAACCAGGCTTCATAGGGCCAAACAGACAACAGAGGGAAATGAAGAAAATCATGATTTTAATTATTAATGAGGATGCTTATACGTTAAGAAACTAAAACAGATTTGAGCTTTCTGATATTCAAGAAGGGAGGTCTTCCATTTCCCAGATGGGAGCCCACGTTATTAACCTGTTCAAGAATTAGAGAATGACATCATCTCTGGTTGTAATTTTGACAGAAGTTCCCATCACTGCTGTGATTGCAAAGGTAATACACTGAATTTGCTCAGCAGAGCAGACTTCTTAAAGCATAGAACATGGTATTAAGGTGTAAAATTGTTGCCATTAGCTCAGGTGTCATGTCTATGAAACTGGGTATATAAGTTAGCAGAACTTGAACAGCTTAGAAGGTAGAAGTTCAGGTATCAAGAGAATTCCACAGACTAAAATGGACATTTGAGGATTCACAGTTCAGATTGTAGCCTGCCGGTGTTCTTACATTGCACTTGAGGGTCTCCAGCAGTGTACAGGTCACAAAATCAAATGTATTCCAAAAGAAAATTACAAAGAACTTGAAAGGACAAAATAAATTAATATAACTTTGAAGAAATACACATTGACACTTTTTTTTTCTGTACAACTTTATCATAGGAGTGTAGCTCATGAAAATACACTGCAATGTTTCCTTTACGCTTCAACTGTGGGAAAGTTGCACTTAAGAACTAAAAGGTCGTCCTCCTTTAAATGTGTCAGAATATGCACAACAATGAACCAAGGTATATTTTAATAAGCATTTGGTTTATATATGTGTGGTTTAGTGTACTTATATGTATGCATGTATGCGTACTGACAGTTAAAACTGAAATACGGTAAGCAAATTGGCATATCTAGAACACAGGTGTCTTGGCAATAGAATTGCAATCCTCACATATAAATAAATGTCCTCAGTGATTACAAAATATAAGCAAAACCATAAGAAAGTGTTTAATACCTGCTAAGCTATCTCTCCGAAGAGATGTAAGTGCAATTTTCTGAATGCTTTTGATGTTGACAACAAAATACTGAAATCTCTCTTCACATCACAGTAGAAAAGAAAAAATGCAGCTGAAATCTGCAACATAAGAGCATCTGATATGATCCATAAAGCTTGAGGTGTACTGAAAACTCCATACTCTTAATTTGTTGGGAAAATAACTCGAAAAAGTTCTCACTGACTTTTCTTGTAACACATTAGTCTCAGTAGTCGCAGAAAGGAATATTTTGGGCACCTGGGATCAAGCTTGATCCAGGTAGCTGGGATCACTGACTTGTTAGGGCATATTACAAGGGTTTGGATCCGTTTTAGTTTTGGGTGTTGTTTTGTTGGTTTGGGGTGTTGTTTTGTTGGTTTTGGAGTTTTTTTTAATTGACTATCAGATAGACAAGATAGACTATTTCATACACTTGAGGTACAGAATGAGCTTTTCATGTGCAGAACATGATGATGAAGCTCTGAGGCTTTTTTTTCCTTGAATGGCATTCTGTGAAGGATTATGGAAGAAAACCATTATAAGGTTGCATATCAACCGGGATATTTCCTTCTCACTCTCTTTGATTTAGACATGCACTGCCAAACAAATTAAAGGTAACACTTGGGAGCTGAATGTTGCTGTGATGACTCTCCGGAGAGGAAGAGAGAAAAATGAAGTTTAAAAAGGAGAAGAAAAACATCATGAACCAAAAAAAGTTTCAGCAAGTGTTGGCTCTGCTGTCAGTCAAATGAAAGAGAAAGGACGATTTGATCTATTGCAAGCTCATAGCCAAGGATGAAGGTGTTCTTCCTGACAGAAACAAACACACAGTAATTTTGATTCACTCATTTGTTTGGGTTTTATTGTTCTTTTATAGCTTCCTCCCTGTTCTGGTTATATGCCAATGCACCAGCATAACCTCTTGATTACATGTAATATGCACATTCTACAACACCAAGTTATGTTCTGAAATTGGTAAGGCTGAGAAATGAGAAGCAAATAAAGATGTTTTCCATTCATTTCAGAGCTATTAAAGGATATAATCTCTTAATATCTCAAAAGACCTGCGTATTGAACTTCAACCACAACTACCACTAATTAGAGGTCTGCAATGCTTGACATGTCTTCAGAGGAAATAAATTTTCCTCAAACCAGCTTATTCAAAATGTAATGCTAGCTCACTGCAAACAGGTGCCGTCATGGGCACTTTGGGAGTGCATGTGGAATGAAAGGGGGAAATCTGTAAATGCAGTTAGAAGAAGGGTGTACATCAAAGCAAGCACATAGATTTACAAGAGGGTGTGTTTATGTCAGGTTTTCTGAAACTTCCATAGCTGGATGACACAATTAGATAAGACACCTTGCCTCAGGAGTGACCTCTGAAAATTACCTAACATTTTTCTCTTTTGTAAATTTTCTATAGTGACAGAACAAACATTACTTCAAGCTGTGCTCTTGGAATTAGCTGACTTAATTTCATAAAACTATTTTTATCTGTACACATCATACCTTAGAGTGAAGGGGCTGAGGGCAATATGTGGGACAAATACAAGGACAAGTCACTACAGTAAAGTGTAGACCAAAACCAATCTTGTCTTCAAGATACCTAAACAACCTTTACAAGATAAAAATGGCATCAAATTGTTCTCCAAAACAAATGCAAAACTAAAACTGATGTTAAGAAAAGGTATCTCAAACTGTATCTTGCCTTAGTAGAGTTTTGATATTACAGCATGCTCAGATTGATGGTGGAAGCATCTCAATTTCATTTTTAACAGGCTCCATTATGGAAATCTGTATTGAAGTGAGAGAACTCATTAAGAAGTGTAGCAGAGAAAAATGTTGAATTAATCTATGATATTTTTTATTCATTATTGTCTGTCCTTAGGAAATTATTTGACATTGCATATGGGTGTCAAATATTGCAGACTGAACACGATTGCATGTAACTGATTTCCAGCTTGCAGTTACCATGGGCTTACACTTGAATACTTTCCTAACTACACATATACCTAAACCATACCTTCATGCATATAGACCCTGCATGCAGAAATAACACTATAACATCTTTACCAAAGTGCATGTAAATTTTAATTTAGTACAGTTTTTTTCTGTTTTTAAACATGTATGTCCTCTGAAGGAGAGCATATGCATTGAAGTTGAAAGTGGTGTTCTCTATGTGTTCAGTGACAGAATACACAAAGTGCTAGTATTTGTGCATGTGTGGGAGAAAGGCACCTAAGTGCACTTTTAGGTAAGATTATTACAGTTGGTCTAATGAAATCCAAGATTTGCATTTAATACAGCAGTAGCTGGTACTGTTTAGTGAAATAAGTGCCTTTTTATAACTGATGAATGGAAATTGAGTTTGGGATTCAGGTCTCCTGAATGAAGCAAGATTAAAACTGATTGCACTGGTGTGGCTTGTTGCACTTTCAGATTTGTTCATTACATCTAATATCCCTGAAAAAAAATATATTCTCAAAACAATACGTCTGCTGGTAAAACTTTACCTGTAAGTGTTCTCCTTAACTTGGAAATTTCACTCCTTCAAATGAGACTGGGGATCTGTGAAATTCCTTTACATCCATTGGCAGGATTCTGTCCCTGCAAAACCTCAAAAATAGAGAAGAGAAAGCCCACTGGTGCTCATGAGACCTTCTCCATGACTGTCTTCTTGTTTCTCCTGCTCCCTCAGGAAGTTTTCCACCAGCTGTAGTCTCTGACCAGCACTGGGAACTCCTGCTGTTGCACATGCTCTGAGAGATGACGGATCCTCTCTGTCTTTATTGGTGTTACTGTCACCTAAGAGCTGGATACGTACTTAAATTTGACCAAAATTTATTTTCTTAGACACAGAAAGTTTATTTCTCCTTTTAAGCTAAAAGTGAAATTAATCTTTAAATGTTGCCTTTAACAAATACACTCCCAACACATTTCCACACACCTTTTTCTTTAAAACCTCAAAAAAGTGAAGATTTCAAGAAAAAACAATTAATTTAGAAGAATGTACATGACATGTTTGTCAGAAGAAACCCCAAACAAGCACCAGAAAATATTTTCTTAGATCTACTCTGTGTTCCTTGTCTCCTGAGGAGTACTGTGTAGCAAAAGCTCCTTATGACTTTACAATGATTTACAAAACTGAAATAAGGCTGGTAGAAGGTTTCTAGGAACTTGATTGGGATTTTCAGCTGAGGTTTTGTGTTTGGTTGTTTTTTAATGGCTGGTGCTTTATTTACTTGAAAAAAAAAAGTGATGGGGAAATAAAATCTAAGGATTTCTCTTGCATCTAAAATCACAAAGCCTTCAGGTGTATGGGGAATTCACTATCTATTTGTTCTAACTATACATCAGTATCCTGTGTTCAGCAGTAGCAACCATTTTCCTCCTTCTAAGTAGCTGGTGCAGTGCTGTGTTATTTGACTTCTTCCAGCCTGGGAACTGGGAACAGCACTGATAACACTGATGGTTTTAGTTGCTGCTTAGTAATGTTTACTCTGACCTAGGACTTTCTGAGCCTCAGGCTCTGCCAGTGAGGAGGGGAAGCCAGGAGGAAGCAGAGGCAACTGACCCAAACTGACCAAAGAGGTATTCCATACCACAGCACGTCATGCCCAGTATATAAACTGAGGGCAGTTACCCAGAAGGGTTAGATCACTGCTAGGGTTGGGCTGGGTATCAGTCAATGGGTGGTGAGCAGTTGTATTCTCGTCCCTTGTTATTTCCCTTATTGTTATTGGTGGTAGCAGTAGTGGTTTGTGTTATACCTTAGTTACCGAACTGTTCTTATCTCAGCCCGTGGGATTTACATTCTTTCAATTCTTCTCCCCATCCCTCTGGGAGCAGCGGGAGGAAGGGAGGGCAGTGAGCAAGTGGTTGCTTGGTTTTGGGTTGCCGGCTGGGCATAAGCCAGGACAGTCAGTAATGTACAATCTGTATATCATGTTTATTTACACACGTAGTCCTGTCTCTTAGAGTAGATTCTTATGTGAATGATAAGTTTTTTCATTTTTTAATCTGGTTTGCATGAAATAACAAAGAACATAAACTATCAATAAATAGAGATTCAATTCACATAAAGACTTCTTCTAACAAAAGGCAGACGATTTGGAGCATTTCATTTACCCAACATCACTATATGGCTTCACGATCGACAGAAAATATTTTTCTAAAGATATCTGCATTGATTTTAATTATATCACAATAAAACAGTTCATTTGCAATAGATACAGACATTCCAATATTCCACAATCTATTGATTCTAAATCTTTGTTTGAGCAGTTATAAAGAGAAAAGAAAATTCAACACAAGCATGCTCTACAGAACCAGGTAAATCACAGTTTGAAAAATCATTTTCCCCTCTAATAGAGTCAAAAATAGTTATTACGCTTTAAGGTTGCTGCACTTTATCTAATTTATTCTTCCATTCCCTAACGGCCTAAGCAGTTTTTTCAAAGTTTGCATAGTCTATCACATGTTGCATCTATTTTCTGAATGAGAGCAATTGTCTTGATTTCCATAACAAAATAATAACACTTTGTGCTATTGTGATAACAATACTGTAACACTCTGAGATATCCACTAGCTTTTCCATCTCTGCTTTGTGCCCAGTAAACAGAGATTTCATCAGCACCTTCCTAATCCAGTAAGCTAGTGATTTGGCACTGGAAAAAGAGTATTTTACATATTAACAATGCTATTCATATGCTTATAACTCTTCTCTATAAAAGGACCTCTTTCCTTATTGCATCGATAAAATTTTAGCTTTGAAAGATGTGAAAACTGATCTTGAAGGTTGAGGCTACTGCTCACCTATCCATGAACAGCCTAAGCAATTTGTTCAGATAGAAAGTCCAGGTGTCTTTCTCTGTATTGCAAAGAGTTAGCACTGAAAGGGGTTAGTGGACTAGCAAAGTGTTTTTCTGGGTTTGACATCACATTAAAACTTGAACTTTTTGCTGTGAATTGTAGTCCCCAAAAACCAGCCACTTTTATCTCCCTACCCAGACCTCTCCATTCTATGCTGTCTGCAAGCCAGACATTTTCCCTCTTTAATTTCTATTTATTTGTACTAAAACTTTCAGCCTCCAAAACTTCAGTACCTTCTTAGGAACATCAAGTTACTTGGCAGGCTAATTGCTTTTCTGCTAGAAGTTATCAGGTGAATGCACTATTTTCTATACTAATTACAGAGTGACTCTAGGGCAAAATGTGTACAACAATAAACCTCAGTAAGAAAGCAGATCCTGCTATTGTAAATGGATAAAACTCCTCTAATGTCAAAAAGGTCCTATCTATTTCTATGAGCAGATAATTTGTCTTGCATTAGTAGGCTATTGGCAGTTATTTCTCTTGTCATTTTAGTAAGTGTTCCTACACGAACTCCACCTGTCATTTCAGGAAGGCAATTTATACCATTCTTACCTCCAAGGTTATGATGACCAATACTCTCTTAGAACCAACAGTAGCAAACATAATTCAAATCATTCTCTACTTTGCCAAGGCATGGATCATCCTGCTCTCTTTCATTTTGAGAATATTTCAAACTGCTGCTCAATAAAATCCCCAGATGGCAGAGTATTTAGCTTTCCTTCCTCAGTCAATAACATACGTATATTCCTTTTATTGTCCCTATTAAAAAGCTCAGGTGCAATTACACTAGAGAAAATTTTGTTTCTTTTTCAAATATTCAGTTTAAGATTAAACTTCTCTGTGTCCATTGCTACTAGGACAAGGACTCTAATTCTGCAAGGGATGTATTAATCTGTTGTTTGTTCGGATTTGACTGCTTGTACCAGTGTGAAGCAGTAGGCATTATAGACCATGTGAGGTCATGAACATAGAAGGATTAAAATAAAAAGGAAGAAGCTAGAGAGAAGTTTTTAAACAATTAGCCATGACATCAGGGCAGGGCATGTATCTGAAAACAAAGCTGGCAAATGCTTTTGTCAAACAAGGTTTTAATTCTTTCACAGCTATTACTTGGCATGTAACATGCCTTGTTTAAAGATGTTTGTTTAATCATTTAATTTGTAGCTTCATTTTTTTCCTTGTAGTTATTTTGTCTACAGGAAACAAAAAGCAGTGTTTTATGAAGGCTGCCATTAACTCTGCCAGTGCACTGAGAGACAACAGAAACTGCAAATAGTAAGCTAAAACCAGAATTATTAAGCTGATTATGGCAAAAGCTTAATCTATAGACCCATCTTCACAGCAAGGGATGAAAGCCGCAGAGATAAAGGTTATGGCTGGTGGTCAGATGCCTTGGAAGATACTTTGCAGGCTGTCAAAAGTAGAGTTAACCCTGAAATTGCAGAAAGTTTTTCTTCTCTGGACTGGTCAAATTTTTAAAAACCCAAGAAAAAAACATCCTTGACAATCTAAGTGGTGGCAGAGCTGGATTTCAAAGTCTATATCACAGTAAATAAACAAATTAACCTGCACATATATGTCTAGTTTATCTCCAGAAAACTGTGGAGTGTTTGAAACTCCCACAAGCAGAAACAGAGGTAGATCTGTTGTGTGAGCTCCTAGACTTACAAACAATCAAATCAAGTCTTTGAAGAAATAGCAACCCAGATCCTTAAAGGGAATCTGTGTTGACTGAGATATGTGACCCAGCCATAGTATCACATATTCTTGGCAAGCATTTTTACAAAGACTATGTTACTGCCAAGGCAGGTCCTAGTATTTGCCATCAGAACCTTGATCCCTTTTGATTGTTTAATTATTTGTTTATATACCTCCAAGAAAGACCCATGGTAATATACTAAGGTTAAACCAAGAGGTAAATGAATCTTGGCTACATGTATTAAAAGAAATATTAAACCTGAGCTTCTACAGATGTTCAGTCCCATGTTTCTTCAAAGTCTAGATTCAATAGTGTAACTTCTGCTATTGTTATTTTCAGAATTTCCCATAAATTAAAGAAAAAGAAGTATCACTCTCCATGGTGCTTCTCATTTTACCTCAATATTGCAAAAAAATTCACAGTTGTTTCTAATTATCAAGGTTAATGTTGGTAACCACCATTGCTTCTGAATACATTTGTTGTAATCAACTTTCCACATTTCTGCTTCTCTAACAATCCAAAAATAAGTCTGTTGGATTCACTCCTTCGTGTTCAGACAGCTTTTTTCTGTTCCTCAAGTAAGGTGGTTAAGTTGGTTAGTTTTCTCTATCATGTGTGATCAGATTTGGCAAATGACTTCAAGTATACCCTGTCTTTGTCTTTATTTTAGTTTTGAATTTGGATTTTTGTTTTTAAGTGACAAAATTACTGTATGCTTTATTGTGCTCTGTCTTGTTATTTTAAAAGTTGTCATGTAATTTCAGATACTCTAATAGCCATTTCCCTCAAAGATAGGTGACGCTTGGAAATAATTATGTCACTGTCAGCTGCCTGGAAGACAAATACAAATCTGCCATGATTCTGACCAGGCCTGTTTGTTTTTTTTTTTTTTTGTACACTTCAATTTCTGTTAGTAATTCCAGATAAATTTACAATAAAAATACCACCATGGTCACCAGAAAATAAAGGGTGTTGATGAACACAGCTAGCATTAGTGAACACCTATAGCAAAAATGAGCGCAGATGTGAAAAGAAAGACTTGGCAGATTACACAGAGAGTCAAATCCATATAGCAAGAAAATCTGGGCAAGAAACCCTTGAGCTCTCCATAAGAATGACTGGTTTCTTCTCTTGGAAAGAAAAGTACATTTAGCTCAAGATCCCAGCTGCATGTAGTTGTGAAGTAAAATTATGGAATGGTTTCGCTGTCAACACCAAATTTTGCAGCAGAAAAAAGTAGCCCAAAAAGGTGCTCACCAGAAATCCTGATGAGCCATCCCAGGAAGTCTGTTTCCATCAGTTTTACATCTCCACAACAGTAGTGTTTCTAGCATCTTCACCAATCTACTCGGCATGTTCGTAGATTCATTTTTCATTATCCTGAGATCAACTTTGAATCTCCAAGTACTTCATAGTCTTGACTATTTTGCAATGACAATACGCTTTGAAAGAAGAAAGCATATTTGCTAAGTGAATTCAATGATAAATAATAATGCTTTTCTCTATGGTATAAATATATACTGTTGGAACAAGACCAGAGGATGATCAGGGGGTTGGAGCACCTCCTGTATGAAGAAGATAGGATGAGAAAGTTGGGGCTGTTCCGCCTGGAGAAGAGCAGTGGTGTGGAGATCTCATAGCAGTCTTACAGTACCTGAAGGGAGCCTATAAAGATGCTGGGGAGGGACTCTTCATTGGGGACTGTAGTGACAGACAAAGGGGTGATGGGTTCAAACTTTAATTGAAAGTTTAGATTAGTTATAAAGAAGGAGTTCTTTACTGTGAGGGTGGTGAGGCATTGGCATGGGTTGCCCGAGGACACTGTGAATGCTTCATCCCTGGCAGTGTTCAAAGCCAGGCTGGATGGAGTCTTGGATGACATGGTTTAGTGCAAGGTGTCCCTGCCCATGGCAGGGGGGCTGGAACTAGATGCTCTCAAGGTCCTTTTCAACCCTAACTATTCTTTGATTCTATGATTCTATATTACTATTAAAATATCTCATGTTGATAAGGAAAGATTTCAGTCTTACTAAAAATCTTCCCAGTTTTCAAACATGCTAGGTAGCAGTGTTCACAGATATTTCACCCCATAGAGTGTATATCTGTAAGCAGTACCCAAATTTCTAATCAGACTTCTTTTATCACCAGGGCACTTGAATTTCTGCTCAGAACAGCAATAACTCCTTTTATCTTCAGAAACAAAATAATAATAATAAAAATATTGAGATGGTTGCTTGCTATTTACATTAACTCTATGTTCTATTTTATTCAAGACAACTTTTATTCTTACCCTTTATCTGAAAAATTCAGATTGATACTAAAATTTTCATATTTCCAAAATGATATCACTCTTCATAATTTATCCTTTTCCACCAAAATCTGTGTTGAAAGAACTGAGATTACAGGAACCTTGCCATTTACAGAAAAAAAAATCAAAAAAGAAAATTAAATTGAGACACTATGGTTACAAATATGTATATATCATCCCATTATAAATGATTCTATGTCTGAGCATCTACATTTAAATGCAAATGTTCCTAACAAAACTGTCTTTGGGCATCAGCTGTTTTCACAGTCCTCGGTTTAAAAGGTGGCTTCTCAGCCACCTTCTTAGCAGATATTCTAGGAGATGTGTGGAAATTTTAATTCAGCTTAGCCCAACATTTCTGAACTTGAGAATAAGATGCTTTTGCAAATTGTATCAGTACATGTTTGTTTCCATACTTTCGTGTCCAGACTTTTTTGTTAGATTCCTCTTTCATGCATTTCTTTCTCTTTATTTATTTTCTTTCCTTTTTTGTATTCTTCCTGGGGTTTGTGCTTAGATTCAGTTTTCAGAAGAGGATTTAGGAAGAGCTCCTCTGAATACTAAAGAAAAAGAATGTGTTTTTTTCCAGTTCTTATGTAATATAAAATGTAAATATAAGATGATGTTCCTGTACAGGCAAATAAAGTAATTAACATTGTTTCATTATTGATTTGCCTAACTGCTTCTCAAAGAGTGGACTCCTGACATATCAAAAACTTGTAAAGAACTTCGTTTGTATTCAAGTGGTTTCCCCTGGATGTCTAGAAGCAATTTCTACTTTTCCCCCTTTTATTAAGAAGGAATTTCAAACCAGTAAGTGAAGAGTGTTCAGAGCAAGAGGCATTACAGTCAACATCACTTTAAAAATGTTACACATGCAGTGAAAATGTAGCTTAGAGATAGAGTGCATGCTTTGAGCAATTATAGCTGACAGACTTATTTTCAGATAGCACACTATTTTTGATGTTTCATTAAATTGACAGCTTCTTAGACAAGAGAGAGCAATTTGAATTAATATATTATGCATCATATATGCATATAATATTGCCATTTGGTTACTGCAATTCTTAATGAAAATATTCACTGGTTAAATACCAGGAGAGCCCCTCAAACCAGCCTGTTGAACTGAAGTGATGCACAGACCTGTCTCTGACCCTCTCTCTTGAGTAAAAAAACATATAGAAAATGCTTAGCACTGAACTATGCTTGACCATGTTGGAGTGAATGACTCAAACACCTTTGAGCAAATTTTGTGAAGGCTAATTCAGAAAACTGAACACTTCTTTATTAGAATTATGAAAAGCACGTAAAATTATAGAAGTACCTGGCATTTCTCAATTCTGTGCACTTCTGACACATAGTATTATAGCAGAAAAGTAAAAAGAGGGAGATATGTTTTGCCCTTGAAAGTAATGACATTACAATAAGACAGTTTCAATCCATTGAGTATTTTAAGCCATTCACTTTTAATGTGTGTTTCATTAACTTTGGGGCTGGAATGAAAAGAAGGCTCCTTCATGTTGTTTTTCATACTGTTCCACTTCATTATTAAGCAATGATGCCAAGCTGTTCACCAGGATTGCTGCTAGCAGGCTTAAATAACTTCTGCCAAGTGTGATTAATTCAGATCAAACAGAGCTTATTCAGTAGAAGAGATTGGCAGATAACATTTATTGTCTCTTAAGAAAGTTGGAATTTCCAGAGTGACGTCAGGCTGCTGATAAACTTAGAGGCTGAAGGATGCATCCATTTTGATTAGATTTGAAACCTGAAGAGAATCTCATTTACATGCAAAGACTCTTCCAGTGGTTAATTTTGTTTTTGAAAGAGCAAGGCATATAGAGACTTTTATCAGGGATTATATTTTTTTCAGAAGTCTAAGAACTATGTTTTAGACTACATGTCAATAGCTAGTACAAAGTAACCTGCTACTGGCCAGAACAGTATCCTCAGGCTGTATGTATGGAGAGGGAATAAAGCAGCCTGGATTTAATTCCTGGATTTGCTTTGTTACCTTGGGCAATTGAGTCACACTGGTTTTTGCTCTTTCTACTGGATTGACAGTCTAAGCTTTTGAGAAACACAGGCTCACAGGACAGCTGAAATACAAAACAGCAACTTGCTGGTTTAGGTGCACATCTTCTTAAGTAAAAAGAAGATTTTAATGAGGAACTGAAAGATGTTTGGTCTTTACCTTTCTTAAGAGTCATTATCTTCAGGTCAGTTTCCTGGGTGCTGAGCAACAGAAAATCTGTGTTGAGAAACTCATTCAGTTTCTAAGATCTATTGCTCGGCCTTGAACCTCTAACATGAACCTCTGCACAAAGATCTTCTGAGAGTAACAGTTTTCCACTTCATCCTTCTTCCTTAACCAAACACAATCCTAATAGCAGTGAGCATAATAAAATCTCTCTAGCTCTGTTGTCAGTTAAACTGAGACATCGTGTTTTCTCATCTACTCTGAGGCAGCAAGAACCTCGTTAATACCAGATGAATCATGTCTCCAGGTTCAGCCAGCTCATCCCAGGGCAGGCACTGCCCATCTAAACCTGTCTTAGTCAGAAAGACCTTTGCTTCCCTCTCATTTTGGCAGTACCTATGCTGCCAGAGCTTATATTTCCCTGCAATGACAAAAGTCTTCTTTTGATATCACAGTCAACTAAGACCTGCTTCTCACCACTGATTTCCATAGACTTACTCTTTTGAAAGTGTTGCTGTTCCCAAGGCTCCAAATGATAAACTTCATTTTTAGTTTTTACAGAAAGGATGTTTCAATAAAAAACCCCAACAATAATAGTTAAGAAGCACAGTTTCTTTTATGTATAGGAAAATGAAACAGTAAGAAGCCTATTTTCTTATCTCGGTGTATAGGCAGATCCAGCTGTTGCAGGTATTATTTTTGGCATCATTGTTTCTTCAGTATGGTTGACACTACGGCTTAGATTTTTTATTCCTAAATGAAAACCTTTTAAAGGTGCCCTGTTATTTATTTCTTTATTTTCTGAAGCATCCTGGACATCTTAGTACATTTAAGCACTTATCTGCTATTGATATCTCACTCTCATGTTGATAAAACAAGTTTAGAAATATGTTTTCTCAGATGCACTGTGCTAGTCCTAATTACTTTCTTTGGCATGTGACCCTTAGCAGTAACTTTGGCGAAGAGGCCTTGTTTTATCCAAGACCAAACAGTAATTTTAAATGAAAATAACAACAAAAATCAACAGCCCAACTCGTATAATCTGACACTGGAATTTATGCCACAGTTCAGGACAACTCAGAAGAAGGCATGGGTCTTGAACAGAGGAATTTTTGTCCCTATTGTCTCCAGAGGTGAGAGAATGCCTGTACCGCCAGTCACCATCCCCACCCTGCCCACCACATTACTGAAGCAGTTATGCTGGGGGCTGCTGCAGCCCCATCTTCTGCAAAGGAGAGACTTGGGAACCCCAGTCAAACTTTTGCCCCCTCTTTGCACACATCCACCCTAGGAACCTGCCTGGTTTGCCTCTGACAACAACTCAACCAAAGAACAAGCCACTCACTTTCATCACAAAGCCTGCCTGTAGAGAGGAATGGCTGCCGCCCCTCCTAATGATAAACCAGCACTGAAGCACAATTTGAAGGTTCATAATCTCCTCTATCTGGTTCTCATACCATTAATGCCATCAGTGTTGTGACCTTTTAGCAAGATATCAGGTGCTAGCAGCAGGCGCAGAATTGCAAACTTTAATTAAAAACTCGATTTTAAAATAAAACTCAGTTTAGATGCACTGATAAGCGATTTTCACCATGTGAAATTTCAGAGTGCTTTGCTGACCAAAAGATCATTGCAAGCTTCCTATTAATTTCTGGTCTAGCTGGGTTTCAAGGACAATTTTATTAAAAATGAGCAGAGCCTTATGTAATAAACCCTTTGCAGTTGTTATGGCCACCTGTGCTACCTCCTACCCTCATCTATGTGACATAGACAGCTAATTTTCCCACTTCCCAGGAAGGAAATTGAGCTGCTACAATTTTAGATTGTGGGGCTTGCATGCACATATTTTAGACTTAGACTTGATTATTTTTCTGTATGGCAAGGCTGGAGCTGGCAGAGCTTGTATCGAAACACCTTTAAGAGCTCTTCCTCTGTGCAGAGCAGTCTAGAAGTTCAGACAAAATCATTAAAGTTCCTGGATGGATATGAAAGCAAGAAACAACAAGAGGAAAATAAAATTGGGTTCCTAGTTGAAGCTCAGAGCACTGACTGTACAGAAAAGGCCTCAAAGGAGACAATCTTAATGGATTACTGTTAATAAACATTACGGTTTATTAAACAGTTTATAAAACAAACAACAGGATGGCACTCATCTCAACTGAAACACAAACGGGGAAATTATGGCTCTTGAGGCTTACCACAGATAAATTACTTCCTGCTTTCTCCTCAGCCCTAGGTCTAAGTTTTATGAAAACACTAATTGCTCCCCACTGCCCTTCTTAACCACCAATGACTCAGTGAAAAAGAAACAATCAAAAAAGCATACACTAGCTTGATTGGGTCCCTGTGGATCAGCCCTTTTGGGTTGTGTCAATCACTTTTTCATTTCATGGGGAAAACCCCTCAGTCTTAGCCACAAACAAACACCAGATGACTGCTCCTTGTCCACACAGGAAGAGCACGACAATTCAGTTAGGGAAGAAACTTGGCAAGCTGAAAAATAGAAGGTAGGGAAGGAGATGATAATTAATGCGTATGGGTAGTTTACATGCTGTCTCCTCTCCATGGCAAGAATGTAGCAAGCTGTCTAATTGGAGCCTGGTTTTGGCTCCTCTTAAATTCCTCAGAAAACATTGCACTTCACAGCCTGCATAGTTTGATTTTGTAGCTTTTGGCTACAGAAGAAGCCTAGTAAAAATACCGGATGAAGAGGACAAGCTATTTCAGGCATAACATTCTGGAGCAATGCAAAGAGGTCACAACTGGTGAGAATCTGCATGAAATTGCATTAGGCACAGATGAAGTGTCCAGTCATCATTCTGCCCAAACTCATAAATATATTAGCACACACAACCACCAGAGTCATGTCCTATTTTTATACCCAGCGACTGTGCTCTTCACTGCTCTCTGACAATTCTGTTCAATTGTTACTGTGCTTCAAAAAAAGTTTTTATTTTTATTTCAAATCCTACCTTGGTGTTGCCAGTGGATTTGCGTCTAAAAAGGTGCAGTCTGGCAGCAGAGTGGATGGAGATCTTTCTTGCAATTGCTCAGTCTGTGCAAAACCTAGAAGTGAAAGCTTGACTATCTAAATATTTGCAACTTAATTGGCTATTTAGGTCTGAAAAAAAAGGAAATCCTTAAAATTTAATTCCTAGTATGCAAAAGCAAATGTTAAAAAAGCAACAATGCCTACCAGTTTAACCAAATAAAGTGGATACTTATCCAGTAAATTATGCAGTAAATTACAAGCAGATCTTAAATATAAAAGCCTGGAAACCTTTCAAGTTTCATAGCTGACATTCAGGGAAGTGAGTAGACTGAATGAGGACAACAGAGTCACCTGGCAGGGAAATGGGAAAAGCAGTCGTGAGCGTTAATATGAGCTACGTCACTACTGGCACCAGCCCCAGCTTCATGACTCTGTGTAACTAGATGCCCCTTGTGCCCTATAGCTGATGAATAAGAAGAATTTAAGTAAAATGCAGACTAAAAGAAATTTGCATCTCATAAAAAATGCTGTCAAGTATACAACATTTCAATTTCTACCTGCTGCTTTGGCAAGTGGTGGAAGTTACTGCTTTTGACTGAAGTTAGAAAGTGCAACTACTAATGAGGTTCAAGGAAAGAACATTCAGAAAACGGTATACACAGAAAGGCGAAGCTACAGCTTCAAAAACCTAGATGGAAGTATCTACTCTGAAACTGTTTACTGAGGTTACAACCTTTATTAACTGCATTCGTTTCCTTCTGAAAGACAGAATTCAACCATAAATTATTTGGAAAGGACAGAATCTTCACATTAATTTACTGGTGCTTTCATCCTTCTGCACAGCAGTGTATTTTTTAATACTGCTCAAAAGATATCAAATACTTTCTTTCAACCTATTCACCAGCTCTAAATGGGATTTGACATTATGAGATCAGCTTTGCTTTGCCTCAAGATGACTAACAAATTTGCAGAGACAAAGTTCACTGTCCTCACATGGATCACTGCTCAACAGACCACTGGTTTTTGATGGCAAACATTTAACTTTCAGCCATTAAGCAGAAGATGAAATTCAGGTTGTAACAAATTACCTGGCACCTAAACAGTGTTAAAGTTGCCCATTAGGAGTGCCTTTAGACAGTGGAACAGCACATTAGTTTTAAATTGCAAGGCTCAGTCAATGGAGTGATAGAGTTCAGACCTGAAATGTTTTACTGAGCTATTGAAAGGCTTGCACAGTGAAATGTATCTACAGTGAATAAGAGTAATAAATATATTTCTATAGTCAGCAGAGGTTTGCAATCCCCCATGTCCTTCCCTTCCCTACCCCCAAAAGAAAACAAAAATTCTGAAATGCACTACAAATTATAATGGTAATTATTACTGATTTGTCTATAAAGTTGTCATATTAATCTGATTTCACTGTAATTCAAACTGTGTGGGAATCCTGAAGGAAATATGTTTTCACCATGATGATATTACAGTATGTTTTTCTTATGTGCTATGAATTACTATTTTCTCTTTTACAGTCATGTTGCCTATATGGCTGGTCACATCAGCTTCCCTTTTGGGAGCGGTTTCCACTTTGGATAAGACTGGAAACCTATATAAGGGAGAGGAATACAAAGAAGGAATATATAAAGAAGGAATACAGACAGTGGTACTGTTTGGGACAAGGGTGTAGAGATTAAATCATTTAAGACACTGCATTTACTTTAAAAAAAATCTGAATTGAAAACTTTTTATTAATATTTAGCAGATCTTATTTACTGGCTGCATTTTACTATATCATAGGTGAGGGAGTATAAAATATATATCTTTCATGGAAGTTTGGTGCAGAAAAGGTTAAAGAGGCTGGTGAGAACAAGCTTCCAGAACAGATGAGAAGCATGAGGGTTTTTTTGAACTATCTGGAAATGCAGCTAGAAGCATAATGCAAGTTGCTTTCAAACAGATCATTTGTGGGTATGTGGTTGATTCTTGGTGTTTTCTTTCTCAGGTTTACTTCCTGCTTTGAATTTCTCTACCCTGTACTTTTTTGGCTCTCAACAGAAATCTCCTGTATTTATCTCTACTTTTAAACTCTATTGCAGTTTCTTGAATAATCACATTCTTCTGCTGTACCAGAGGTCCTAATAGGAAGAGAGCTGAATGGAAACGAATATGAGGGTTTTTGTTTTTTTTTTAAATAAATGACAATGTGAAAAAAGAATTCATATTTCCTGAAGAGATAATGAGAGTAAATTATGCTTTTCTGTTTTGTAATACGTGCCTTCAGAGTGCCTCGAAAGGAAGATGGCTAAACGGAAGGAGTCTGTCTTTGGAGGAAACCTGAGAGGTGTAAAGAAGAGTCCAGTGGAGAAGGGGGCAAATAAATATAAAGATAAAAAGCATCAGGAATGATATGGAAAAAACCTCAAGGAACCGGAAGGACCGCATCAGCAGGAAGGGAAATAGATGAAGGAAATCTATGCCATTTATTGTTTTTTACAGATGGTCAGCCCATCTAAGCTCTCTTTAAATTATTCCACTTTGCTCACAGTGACAGCTGAAAATTCACCAGTTTAGTTAGGCAATATTTGGCATAATAAAGCTCATTACACAGCCGTTTGTAAATCTACTGGAGGTGTTGCTTGTAAATGTACCAGAGATGACCTCTGTGCATCTTTACTGATCAAGAAAATTGTGCAATTTAAAAGATATTGCTCTTACCCAGCAGTGAATGGATAAACAAATATCAGGCAGAAAACTGACAATTTGGAAGTCCAGGTGAACTCCTCCTACATGGCCACTGTTTCTTGCTAAGACTGTTAATTCCCAAGAGCTCAGGAAAATACTGCCACTTGGAAGAAATCTATTCAGCTTCACAAGTCTAAAAGCCAAAGGAAATGGGGACCATGAACACAGTGTCTCATTCTCCTACTGTAAGGACTGAATACCTTATAGACCTCCCGATCATAGTCTGCAATTATTGTAGCAATTGATCCGTCAACGCTTTAGACATACAGTATAAATATTTATCTTTCCAGAAGCCAGTTAAAAGAAAACTGTAAAAAACCCATATAGGCAAAAATCACACCTGTAATGAAAACGTTCAAGTTTTTTAAAAACGTTAAAATTGAGCCCTTTATAACAACCTTTGGAATGAGCCAAAATAACCACAAAATGCCCAGGTAATGCAGCTACTACTAACCATGATTACTTGATCTATCATCTTGGAGTATGAAATATTTCACAACTGAAGGCCACAGAAACGTGCTCAGAAGGATATATTATAGAAGAATTCTAGCTTCTCACTGTTGTTTGTGTGGGAATTATTGTGACAGACAGTTCTGTTCTTTGCGTGTTACTAGCGCAACAGCCACTGCTGCTAAATTAATGCTTTTACTTGTATGAAAAGAAAAAAATTGTATCAACATTTCTTCAGAACTGAGGACAGTTTCAAAACTGTGAGGAAGAAAACTGAGTCTAAACTTTGACCTCCAACAAACACTGAGTTAGAACAGGAGAATATGCACCCTAAAGATCAAGATCACAGAACTTCACTGCTATACATGCAATCATTATTATTTTACTTAATTTTAGAATTAAAAGATTAAGACATCTTTATTAATATTATTCTGTACTACTAGAAAAAAAAATTGAGCTTGAATAAGCTATTTAAAATAATTTAGGATTATTAGTACCATAATGCCTAAGTACAACATAATCATACCATGGACCAAATCACTGATTTCTGTTTTTCTTTTCTATATGCCAAGTATTTTGAATAAAGACATAAAAATTCTTCCTCTCTTTGAGTATGAAGCCAAAAAGACTTCACACAGATTTACATTACTATAAATAGAAAACAACTATATGCTATCTAAATGGAGAACTGCCTGTTTCTTTCCATTCTTGTTTTTACACCAATATCTTCCTCTTTATTTATCCTGTGGCAATGAAAGCCAAGGTCAGTTTAGCACTATGATAAAAAACAAACAAACAAGCAAAACATGATAAAAAATGATAAATTTGGTTTTGTGTGTGACACTCCTCAGTGTTTTTTTTTCTTTTCTATACCCATTTTTTAAATGAAGACTACAGTGTTTGAGGTGAACAGTCAGCATTCATTCAGATCATCAAATAATTTTTTCTGTGTTACTGACTCTGTTTTGCTTTCCATACCACATCATTCTTGTTACTGATCGAGATCTTCAGAACAGCACTGAAGTCTTTTTTCTCAGTGGCTACAGGGGCAAAAGAAGGCTTAAAAAAGTTCTTGACTATATTAGGATGTTCAGCAGGGAAGAGAGCAACTTGGAAAGATCTGTAGGAGTTTTTTCTCAACAGTTTCACACTTGTCAAGGTCAAATCTTCAATTTCCTAGTTTTCAGTGTTGTCTTCCTCTTGACATCTTCAAGCTACAATTCTGCTTTCACAGTCACATCGTGCTAGATAATTACATTATTCTCTCAAAAAATACTCCATCAGGGAATGTGAAAGAACCCAGTCTCATACTTTGAGGTTTTTCTCTGTGTATCCCTGCTTTGCAAAAAGAGTTTCCATTAGTTCTCTGCAGAGAGTGGGAACAAGGAAGCTCTGCACTATGTTTCTCCAAGTGATACCAGCTATGTAGAAGGAAGGTAATAGAATGTGACAGAATGATATTCTTCCTACACTGTTTTCTAGTAAAACTTAAAATGGTTGCATCAATTAAGAATTTGACAGTATGTTGTGTTAGGACTGGTTAACTGAGAGCCTGGGGACTGGATCAGCTTTCATCTGGTGTGGGAATTCGAAAACTTGTCCTAGTAGTAGAGAAATCACAGTTGAGAGAGGCATAAAAAAAAAAGAGAAGTGATTCCTACACAGAAAAATAAGGGTGAAAAAGGCACTGGTAGTCAACCAATATCCAGGGTGGGTTAGAGAAATAGTGTACTCTCTATCTTACCTTGAGAAAGTCTTATTTTTGGCAAGGATGCCTCACCTGAACACCCAATCCATTTAAAAAGTGTTACTCACCTCTGGCAACCTTGGTATCTGCATTTTAAGATGAAAACTTGTGTCAAATAAAAACCATGTTTTCTTCCTTTTCTTAAATCTTCATTTCCTCAGTGGAAGCATTTAGATAAAAGATATTGTGACCGAAATTTCCACAAATTACAGATATTTCAGCAAAAGATCATACACAAAAATATCTCCCTGAAAAGTGTCAGGGCATCAGTTTGCAAAAGCTGAGGCGCAAGCAACTTATTGAATGACACTGGTAAAACCCAACTCTCTTCATGACCCCAGTCAATTTCTTTGTGAATCTTCTCATTTAAGCCAGTTCCTCATATACTTTGTGAGAGTTGCAGTGTGT
>JAOEHX010027204.1:0-14119 GCA_025448015.1 Bolborhynchus lineola | reverse complement strand
AAAAAAAAAAAGAAACACAGCTCTGCACCAACAACCAAGAAGGAGAAAAACGACTGCTACTGCTGAACCCAGGACAAAGACCCACATATTCTAAGTGGACGTGCAGGTGAGAATGCCATTATTGATCAGAGGATGTTGAGGAATACCAATGTGGTCATATCTTTGCCTTAAGGCAGGATAAATTTACATAAAAATTAACCTTAATGAAAAACATTAACATCCATCTATGTATGCACATTAGGTAAGCCTCATTCTCCCCTTTTACTGAGTCACAAATTGATCATATTAGATGGACACCTCTAAAATAGGATTTGAGCACAAGAACCAAATTCATTCATGTAGAAGTTAATCTTCATTCACATAATGCTGAGGATGACTGTGGTAACTCAAAAGTAACTCTAAGTAACAACTATCAATTTTAATTTTTCAAAACTCCAAATCTCTTCTGTTAAAGCCTTTCAGTGGGCTGAGTCAAGTTTCCTATTTCAGTTTGTAGACAAGTTAGATTTAAACCACAAACAAGCATACAGCCTGCAAGATGGGTTGTGCCTATGAAAACAACTTGTGTCTCAGTATCTGCCCTGGGATCTTTGGTACCTCTTCTATCAAGGGAGAAATGCTCGTTGAATGACTAATCCACCACTGAAGAATGTATGATAGATAAATACTTGACACGATAGATAAATGTTTGTTGCTTTAAAGAAAGGGTGCATTTGAATCAGTCACAGAATCAAAGGCCATTTGGTTTGCATAGAGAGCTCCAGCATTCACTTCCCAGGATGGCTGTGCATGTGACAGCTGGATGGATTTGCCTTCCCTTATCAGATGTGTATATCAAACACATAGGCAGACATACTTTATCATGTGCTAACATCACATGAGACAGTCTACAAAGCTCAGTAGACAACTCAATAGCCAGCTGTACAAGGTTTTCCAGGGGAAAAAAACCATGTGCACGAGTTTCACTTAAGAAACTCCTAGTATTGTAACAGGATTTTAAGTTTTGCTCAACATTCACACTTACTGAGTTCTCAAGGCAGTTCATGTTGAAAAACCACAAACATGCCAGTATTTACACTGATATTAGCTGAAAGTGTAGACATACATTGATTCAATACTTTTGCTCAGAGGACAGTTGCAGGTAGTTTGACCTAAGCAGAAGGAAACTTAAAAGAAGAAAGCAAAAATCATATTTAATAAATATTTCTGACAATATTTGAGTAATATTGGAAAATTTTTCTAGTCCTATTCCTGAAGGACAAATGATATGTTTCTGTTCAACAGAAAGTATGCAGAGAAGCTCTTCTTACTGCAATTTCTTCAGAGGATACTGTAGTAGGAAGCAACACTGCAGCTTGTACTTATTGACTTCAAGAAATACCACATATTCTTAAATAAAAATTCTGGCCAATATTCAAAATTACAAACTATTACAAGGAAATCAGCAGTTTGAAGGGAACTACAATTACACACACAAACAGGCAGCAGTAACAATTTTTACTGAAATATCACTAAAGAAAGCTGATATTATATAATTTTAATGTTTTTATAGCAGCATGAATATAATTCTAGTAAATTACAAATTAAACTTTATTAAATGATTCAATATTCTGCTACCTTACACCAAGATAGCCATTACCCTGGCAACTGCTAAGCAGGATCAAATGACTTGTGCTTCATTTGCCTTTCTACCAATTTATTTAAGGGAACTTTTTTTTATACACTATAAAACATTTTTACTGAATGAGATGCTGTGAGGTGCCAGATGAATTTTGCCTTTAAGGTTCAGAAACTGGGAAACAGTATTTAAACTTCACTGAGCATGCCAACAAACTTACCAAAAAAACAAAGTAAGAAAAAAAGAATACGTACATTAAAAATGTAGAAAACTCTTACTAAAGAAGATAGTCATGCCATATTGCCAAATCTTTGATCACTTACATTTTTTTCCTAAAGAGACTACTGATAACTGTATGTATATATTCATGTTGTCACCCTAATAAGACAGCATATGTTAAAGTATTTAGAGCTACATGTTTAATTAATAGATATAAATTCTATAGTTGATCTTTCTGTTATATTACTGTAACATTTATCATTGGGAGTCATTAAGATTTTTCCTTCAGCTAAAATTGGTCTCAAGTAATAAATACAGGTCTCCTGCAAGCCCTTCTCCCACATTTTTTTTGTTCATACACAGATGCAATTTGTGTATGTTACAGATGCAATTGCAGACTGAACTCATCACTGCAGTCTACCAAGTGAAGGGAATTTGTCCTCAGAAACAGAGTTCTTGTGATTAATATCTTTCTCATGTTACAAAGACATGATATGCATGGATTCTTTCAAAAGCTGTATTTTAAATTCAGGGTGCAAAAAAATGCTTTAACAAATTTTATATAATTAATTCTGCCTTGCAAAATATTTGTAACTGAGATGGCCGTCAGAGTGCAATGTAATACATAAAGAAATTAACCACTGGTAATATAAACTACAGCTAGGAACATACCCAACTGCCAAATACAGATCACTGTATTTAAAATTGTTACTTTTCTTAAAATGCCAAAAATGAAAAACTCTCTACTTCATTCTGCTAAGAAACAAAGGCCAGCATTGTAGGAAAAATAACTAGAAAGTATCATGAGCTGAGGTGTACTACTTACATGGAGGCATGAGATCAGAACATGCAGAGCTGTATCATCCAGTAACAGAAACAGGAAGCACAGAGGGCAGAGTGAAGCCTGCCATCCGGCAAAAGGTGCAGAAGTTTTGGGTTGCTAGGTACCAAATTTTGGAAAGCACTTCTCTAGCAAGAGGTTAGGAGAGACATAATCCTCATCCCAGAGGTTCTAGGTGTCAATGCCACTTCAGTCAATTTGAACCTAGCGTTAATCACAAGTATCACTTCTTAATTATTAAAAGAGTGAGATTACTATTAAGGAGGAGGAAACTTACAGTAGACCCATATATCCCTTATATATATATAATCCTATATATTAATGTACTCAGCTTGTAGAAATCTCTGCAAGTTCAATGAAGCCAAAAATCTACACTGATTTATACCAATAAATATCTAGCTTATGGTCATTCCTTTACTCCTTTAGCTGCTACTCTACAATGAATTTGAGATAGACAGTAATAAAGCAAAAGAGCAATCCTGATAAATGATAGATAATTCATTCAAGTATCTTTAAACACTGGACCTCAGCAAGAATGCCAGCCAAGTCTCCAATCCTGCTGTCCCAAACACATACTGTTAGTTACAATTAGTAAATATTAACATATTTAATTTGCATTTACACTCTCTACTCAAGAACAAGATAAACTATGGTCTGTGTGTGGCAAAACTTTTAATTCCAGTAACAGCATCACTGAGATCCTCAAGCTTTGTTCTTCCACACAGGCAAGCCTTAGATAACCATTACAAAGAAGATGGAAACATTATGTATCACGTCATCATCAAAATGATCTTGTCTACTCAGCAACAAAAGTCCAGAAGAAAAACCTAATTCTATAGAAACAATAACTGAAGCCTGGGACATTTCTCTGAATCCATGTTTTGCATTTGTAGTCTGATGTATTAGAATTCTCTGGAGCTAGGTCCTTTTTTTTTACCTCTTCACCATAAAATGAAATGATCTGAAAATAACTTCAGGCTGTTACTGCACTGAAATAATGCTAAAGGCAATGTTTTATTGCTCCAGAACAAGAGGGACTGATGTTTAATCTCACTGTCCTTCAGTTGGGAGCATGGGGAGAGGGTCAAGAATAAGACAGAGAAGGAACTTTCAGATACAGTCTTATGAATATTTATCAAACCAGAAAATATTCTCTGGAATTAGATTTTTCCATATGTTTAAGGAGATAGATTTTGCACATGGCTGGACTAGGTCGGAAGGATTCCACCATCACAGCTGTAATTTTAATGAAAAAATTCTAACAAAATTGGAACCTCACTGTAATATGTACCACACAAACAAAACCAGGGGTTTTGCTCATAAGGTTTTAAAATTGCACCGTTAAAAAAGACTTCTAATTGCTACAAGGGAACTGCTACATTCTACTAGAAAGAAATATAGCTAATAGTTCATTATTAAGGCTTCTATTTATTGATATGCAAAATGTATTTCCTCAAATAAGAAGCAAACAAAAACTGTATTCTTGTCCCTTTAGGTCACCTCACAATATTATCAATACCTCGGAAAAAGACTCAAGAGATGTCCTCAGTCTTTGAACTCTCCGCTCTCATGACAGCATATTTTTCATACCAAACATTTCCACCTATAGCCTGTTTTCTTTTTATTGACATACTTTTCTTCACCTCCTCAAAGCAGATTTCAATCTGCTTTTCTGATTGTCTGTCTTTGTACTCCTTTGGCTTTTGAGCCTTTCTGACCTATTCATTCCCTGCCCCAAAAACTTGTCGCATTCTCATTTTTCTATATGTTTAAGGAGGAACAAATTTGACACCTCCATGAACAGGCAGAAAATGAGATCCCAGCAACTGAAGGCAGAGGGAGTGATTATGTCCGGAGTAAAGACTGCTGTGTTGCTGACATGACAGGCATTTACATCCTTCAGTGTGCCACTGTTAAGCTTCTTCTTCTAACAAATTATCAGTAACAGTTAAGGAGGGAAACTGTAGCTGAGTGTAGTAGATAAACAAATACTAGATTGTACCTTAAACCAAAACTAGAACACATACATTCAAAACCCCGCTCATATCTACCTAAAATAGACTCTAAACTCATTCTGCATTTGGCTCTTCTAGTACTCAGACTTTGTTACTCAATTAATTGAATGGTTACAAAAAGGCTTTGATAAAAGAAGCACTTCCTAACTCATACTGTTGCTATCTGGAGGTGGGAAGGAGGAGCAAGTGTGGTGAATTATTAAAAAATATACATAACTTTAAAACCAAAACTTCCTCTGCAAAGAGAAGCTCCTTCAGAATGCACATAGTAAGAGTATTTTTAGCAGATGTTACCTAAAATATGCTTTCACAAATAATAGCTAAAGATTTCCACAAGGAACAGGAAAGTTTCCTTCAGTACAAGTATTAAATTTTATACAATTAGCACAAAACCTACATTTAAGATTCACCAGTAGATCAGCATATTTCCTTGTTTAGAACTGTAAGCATGGATTAGTGAGTAAAACATCTTATTGACTAATCTCTGAATTAATATCATCATAGCAGTCTGACTGCTATTACTGTACAGAGCTCTAGTTTCAGTCCTACCCTGGAAGATGAAGGCAAGAAGGGACTGACATA
Organism: Bolborhynchus lineola; assembly: GCA_025448015.1. Taxonomy (NCBI): domain Eukaryota; kingdom Metazoa; phylum Chordata; class Aves; order Psittaciformes; family Psittacidae; genus Bolborhynchus; species Bolborhynchus lineola. Next base: position 8,844 of record JAOEHX010027204.1, on the reverse strand, counting down.
ACACAGTTCCTTACCTTTCATGAACAGGAATAGGTTAGAAATATTTCCTTAGAGAAAGAAGCCACTGAAAGCAATATTTGTCCGTGACAACAGAATAGAAACGTAATATTCCACCGAACATTTAAGATAATCAGGATGAGAATTTAATTATTTGTTCATTCTTTTATAAATTATATACTATAAATTAGCTTAAATTCAATTTTTTATATATTTTAAAAGAAATGAATTTATACTTTAAGAAAAGCTTTTTAAATATGGGGAGGGGAGAAAGCATTTTTTAACAATATTAAAATTCAACACAAGTTTATTAGCTTTCCAAAAGGCTGCCTTCTAAGTGAGAGGGGTGAATAGGGGAATGTAGGAGTGTATGTGAATGTGTTCATGTTAAAAGAAAAAAGTCTCCTAGAAGAGCAGATACAGCTTTGTTCTTCAGACAAGTGCTCATAAAGCACATTAAAAACAGGCAAGTAAAATGTTAAAAGACTGACTTGAATTATATCATACACAAAAGATATTCAGAACAACTGTACCAAAGACCAGGCCAAGCAACTTCAGGCTAAAAGAAATCCCAAATTCATTTTGGGAAGCAGTGGGTTGAGTTTGTTTTGTTGGGTTTTTTTGTTTTGGTTTGGTTTTTTTTAAGAAAAAGAGAACACTAAAATTTTTCACAATCTAGATTTATGAAACTTGGAATAATTTCGTCCCCTGAGAACCTCAGCCTAAACATTAAGCATGCAGACATTAGTGCTGGTTTCTATCATCTAGGCAAGGATGAACAACTTCAGTTCAGTGGAAAATTAGTCTGGTAGCTAGAGGGGAAAAAAAAAGAATTAAAAGAATGGTTTTTGCTTATGAAGCCTAAGGCTGTGACATGAAGTATATCACAAAACTGATTATCTGGAAAACACTGTTTTAGATTTACATTTTCATCTTACCATTGACTAGATTTGTTCTTTGGAATACTAACTATTTGGGTCACCCTGGCTTCTCTTCCCCCCTCCCACCTTTATTTTTTTCCAGAAACTGAACAGAAAAAAATATAGTTGGAAAAGTTAGTAACAAAGTAAAACATTAAATAAAATGATAACAATAATTTATGACAGTGCATTAGAATAACAGCCTTATTCATAAATACAGTTTCCTATATTGTTATTCCCCTTGAGGGAGAGCCAGTAAGATAAAAGTGTTTCTGAACAGCACCATGGTCCAATAAAAAACAGTGAGCTTGCAGGTGGGGAAATCTCATTTCAGGTGCTCCTGCTAACATGCTGTGTTCTAATTCCGGCTATGACAGAACCTGGATTGGGGCTGTCCCATGTTTGTTCACAAAGCAGCTTGTTCAACAAGTTTTTATCTCTTCTGGGGCTGCCAAGGTGCAGCAGTACTACAGAGCAATACAACCTGCTTTTCGTGTGTGTGCACATAAATATATATAGCTACTAACATTTCACATTTATTTCATTTGGCTAACAGTGTGAAGAAGGAAGCAAAAAATTGCATCTCTGAGGATAGAGGTATTTAGTGTAAAAAGAAATACAGATACCTGGCTAAAAGCCTAGTAAGCCATAACCCAATTACAATATATAAAACAAAAAACTTGATAAATTCTCTTATTCTGATAAAACCTCTGACTCATTAATATAATGTTCAAGACAAACACACACGATATTCCTTTAACATACTCTCATATTAGCTATAAGAACATTTGTCATCCTACATGATAATGTAGGAAGCTTATTTTCCAGTAAGGAAACTGTTTCAAGATCATTCATACTTGCCAATGTGACAAAGATTATACCAGCAGTCAGTTACTGCACATCCTTTATAGACACACCACAGCTGCATGCAGACAGACTGACTAAGAGGTCATGTAAATAATTTACTTTCATTTTATATTTGAATACTAGTCAGGAAAAGTTTGTTGTAAGTGAAAACCAGTTAAAAATGTTATTTATCACCTTCAGATTATGAACTGGATTCTGCATTTTAACTAATGCTCTAAATGCACAGATTTAAATAATTATCCCTTGGGTTCTTGAAGGAGCAAGTAAAAACCAACCTGTCAAGTGCCTTGACCCATGAAAAAAGCTTATTCTGGTAAAAAAAAATAAAAGAGGTCACACACCAATTAATGTAGGAACCCTGTAACTGTATGATCTTCACAAACTATTTATGCATTTTAATTTTCCATTACCTCCTCCCTTTCAAATTTTTAACAACTTTAAAACCTTTAAGCAGAAATAATAAAATTAATTTGGCCTTCTATTTTGAGACTATTGCTAAAATTTATCTTTAATTTATTCCTGTGTCTAACAGAATCATATATGGTTTCTTAATCATTTCATTTACCTAAAATTAATAACCCAGAATCAGAATTGAAGGAGACCATAAAAAAGCTCTAAGTGCTTTGATTAAGGATTTTGGGATTCACTTGTGAGAAAAAAATGCAACCACTGGGTGGGAACAGATATGTCCCAAATCACACTGATGGAATAGTCAGCCTAATAACATTGAACACAAGACACTCCATGTTACCTAATGACTGGGGGGGGGGAAACCCAACAAAAAAAAAACCCACCAAGCCTTTAAATCTTTCACATCCAAAAATGCTAAACCTCCAAATAATGTAGTTCATTCGTCCTAACCAATCTAAGGGCATTCATCTTCAAGCCCACTGACATACTGTGGCATCTCACTGACACTGACTGAATTTTCTTTAGAACTTACCACATTTGGAACTTTGCAGGGGCATGCGACACTGGAGATGCTGTTGAAATACCACTGAATTATTTAGTATTTATTGTACATTAACAAATACAAGTAGGAGCAGTTAGCATCCTTATGGTCTTCTACTGCAGGAATTTCACTGTCTTCTGCATACCAGCCTTTTTCCACTTTACCAAAAGATTGGATCTAAACCCAAGAGCACAAGGCAATCTATTTCCTGTTATTCCACACTTGCATGGCCTTCAGCCTCAGATGTCTGTTGTTAGCTTTCTGAATATTTTACCAGGAGTGCTGGTAAAATTAGTTTTTTGCCATATGTTTCCAATCGTCAAATGGGTTTTTAACTTAATATAGGCTTTTAATCCTGTAATTGACTCAAGATAGTAAAAATAAGTTTTCTGAATCCAAAACTACAACTTGTAACATACAGCCCTGAGCAACAAAATATCAGGAATATAATTTCTAACATCACAGAATCTTTCAGATGAAGAAATGTATTTTTATAGTAAGGTACAGATTTATAAATATTTAGGCTGCCATAATTATTACCATCTGACATCTGTCACTTTTCAATATACATTTTTCCCCAAGTGACAGCCACACTCCTCCTGAGAGCACAGTTCATAAATTTGAAGAGTCGTGTCATTTTGCAGAGGAAGAGATACTGCACAAGAAAAATCAGAAGCCTATTACAATTTTTGGCTCTTAATCATGCACAAAAATTTGACTTTGTGTCAGGTTATTGACAGGTAATTTTCCCACTTCTTTAAAAATTGCATAAGTGAAAAGTGAAAATAAAATTAATGTAGTGCTGATTTTATGTTTAATATTAAGTATTGTCACTTTAATACTAATTGTGTGGTATTAATAATATGTATTAGGCTTCAAATACAAAACCATAGCTTACATTTAGCATGTTAATCTAATAACCTTGCCTCCATTTTCAAACATGCAATCTCACAAGTTTGATAATAATGTCTTCTATTATTTTTTTCTCTCACAGACCCCATATTTTTCTGCATTTAGCTATAATTTAGCTGTATTTCTGTTGGCTAGGTTCTTTGACTAAAATAGAGCATTATTTATTTTGCGTCTCAGCTTCACCATTAAAGTGAAACAAGAATGTATTTTGAATTGGATATATAGTCCACTGACACCAGTAAATGAAGACTTCCCACAACTCAGCATAATTCAGAATAGAGCTAATCTAGGAAGGTAGGTGGGTTTTACATTCTCTGAGTGTCCCCATTTTCTATAGAAGTCACAGCACACAAAGTAACTTGAACATTATTTAGGACTGCATTTCATATTTATTATCAAGATACTGAACAGAGCCTTACTACCCAGGTTGCCAACTTTAATCAACACAAAATCACTTTATTCATATTGATGGTCAGTGGAATAAAGGGACCAAAAGTGCCTCAAAAAAGCAAAAGCTTCTAAAAGCAGATTAGATAAGCTACACCAGGAGGGCACATTACACCACAGATTAGTGCAAGAGAGAAACTCTGAACCTGTGAATGCTACTGTTCTTACTGTTCTGGGTATTCACCCAGATAAAATGTCTAACAGTATTTTTGCTGGTGCAACTAATTCTCTACAGCACTGTTACCTGTCCTCTTCATTCAAAGTAGAAGGAGCTACTAACTTTTGGAGATAAAAGGGTCTTTTCCTCCTATTGTTCATACAGTTAAACAAGAAAAATACAGGGTTACAAAAGAAATGTGTTCAAGTGGAGAAGAGTCAGGAATGGAAAGGGGAAACATGATTAATTTTGCTGAATTGGTCATTTAAAACACAGTTGGTTTGCAACCTACATACTAAAAACTGCCTGCATGCCACCCTTCCCTCACTATTACTACTCTGTATCAGAAGCTCCATGTCCCATTTTTGCCTCAGCAAGCAACTCGACCTTCTGTTCATCCGTTGAGACCCAGAAATCTTCTTCCTGGTATGGGAAAGATGGACTTTACTGCCTTTTTCTCCCATCTCTTTCTTGGTTTATTGGACTACCTTTCTTTCACATGCTCACTTCCTCTAAGGCTTAGATCCAGCAGTGTCTAAACTTAGGTTTCTTGGGAAGAAGGAAAGAATAGGTAACCCACACTGCATTCACCAGCCCTGGGCACCCCACCAGCTGCACAGGTAGCCTCCTAAACCTTCCTATGGAAACTACTTCTAGGGCAGCAAAAAACTTTGCCCAAATGCTTTGAAGAGTTAAAGAAAGAAGAAACACCATGCTCACACACTTTCCAGTAATGTATTTGTTTTACATTAGCATAGAACATCTAAGAGATAGAGATTAATTGACACCTGCTTTGATTTTTGCACTGTTAAATCGGGTTCTCAGAGGAAGGTAGCAAGGAATCTGAACCCCAGCACTTTTACAGGATAAGAAACTAATTAGTATGGTGGTAACTAAAAGTATACTCTTCTCCAATTAGTAACCTGAAGAGTGCATTTCACAATGTGAAGCCCTCAAAATTTGATTCTCCTACAGAACAGTTTTGTCTAAACCAGCAGCATACTTTAATAATTTGAGTGAGAAATAGTGAGAAAGTTTCATGTGAGGCAGCCAGCTACATGCAACTTTGATGTCTTCTCTTTCTCCATTCTTGAACACTGTAGTCTGCTGAAGTAAAAAAATCATTTCCCCTCTGGCAGAGCTGCGTGGGTTGAGTTGTGGGTTTTTTTGCTAGAAAATATAGCTGAAGAGCTTTCTTGAGTTTTTCTCTTTTGGGTTTTCTTTTTTCCTAGGCTTTAAACTTGATGAAGGAGGAAACTCTGCAGGCTTTCCCTTTTTAGAAGACAGACTCCCACAGAGTATTGATTAAGGTGATACCTATTCTCCTGCAGACAAGATTGCCAAACAAACCAGACAGCTAAGTCACTGAACACAATCCATGGGTCCACATGCATGACAACTTATTTACTACTAAAAACAGATTCCTCCTTAGTTGCCTACACACTGCCTGTCTAGTTCATATCACACTGCAGATTTTCAAAACTGGCTCTGAGATCCTGCCCGGTAAAACTGACTATTTAAGAACAGCAGTAAGAAAACATTCATTTAAGCCATAAAAAGGCACAGGCAAAAAGAATATAAAATTAGAAATAGAAACCTACAAATCTGGAAGGAGCTTGGGGATTTTTTGAGAGATGAGAAGAGAGGATAAGGTAAAAATCTTCCAATTTTATGTAAGCATTTGGGTTTTACAGAATAGTAACTATCATTATTTAAATACATGAGACAATACAGTTTAATTTAATTTTCAGAATAAATCCAAAATTATTTTCAGTGGGTTTTCTTCCTTTAATAAAGTTTTCAAAAAATTAATTACTGAATTCACTTTGAGTTTCAAGCTCAGTCATATTTTGGAGGAAAAGAGGCAAAATGTTAAACTAATGGAGCAACAGGTTCTGGGGTTAGAAGACTTAGAATAAACACAAGAGGTAGTGCATGCATGATGTCCACAGATAAGAACCAATTTAAATTAGGGCACATCAGGTAATTTATTAAGCCTCAGTGAATCACTTCACTTAACACCAAGCAGTGCAGGACAAGTTCCACAAAAGTAATGTACTTGATGGAAAACAATATTGAAAAAATAGGCCCACAGTCAAGACAATCAAACCCAGGCAGCATGTTTATAGCAAACTCTCAGACCTTTTGATGCTGGGAGAGAATTTTTATGATCAAAAGAAAAAGAGGTCACCTAATAAATGAGCAACTGAGATTATTTACAATACTACTCAGCTACAGAGAAAGATCTTAAACCTGGAAGATAAACTTGTTACAACTAGTAAGTAACTATTCACTATGTAGCCTCACCAAGCAGACTTTCTAAGACCAGAGATATGGAACTTTCTTAGCCTACAGAAAGTTCAGTAATTGAAATGTGTATTCAGAATACTTGGAGACAATTTCTTTAATTACCAAATTGCCATTTTAATATTGTATACTCAACATTATCCCCAGCAGAGCAAGGTAAAATGACTGTGTTTTTCCGGAAACCAGATTTCCGTTGATAAGTTAATTGAGAAGTTTCAGTAACTTTCTGACAGATTTTACTGTAAATTGCAGTAATCTTACTAAGACAGAACTATTCAGATTTTGTTTCAACATTTATAGCATACAACTGTACAGACAGAAACTAGCATCAGTATCTACTTAGCAGAGATGTGATATGTCCAGTGATTCTAGTTGAGTGCACAGGACAGAATGTTTTTCTAACATCGACAAATGTTACATATCTTGACTCTTACAGTCATCATACAGCTCTTAAGCATGACAATGAGAAAAACAGCACAAAAACACAAACACAAAGACAGAAAACATCAAAATGGAAAAGGTACCACTCTAAAGCAGCAGTGATCTCATAGCAAGTGCTCATGACACCTGCACAGGTAATAGAACATAGCAGAAGGAAGAAAAAGGATAATTTTTTTTTAATTATTTTTAAGGTAAGCTTTGACAGACAGCAACTCTAAAGATGTTCTGAAAGATGGCAGTGAACAGGTTCAGTCACATTCAGTAGACATCCACAGCTAGGTTAATGGTTGGACTTGATCTCAAAGGTCTTTTCTGACCTAAATCATTCCATGATTATTGCTGAGTTCTGAACCCATGTTATACAGGAGGTCAGGTGAGCTAGTATTTTGATTCTTTACAGTCAAAAAGCTGGTTTTATGACAAGTTTCTTTTTGAATTTTCTATTTAAACCTTCAACAAACATTAGGGGAAGAATTTTGTCATAATCATTTAGAAGCATCTGAACACAGTAGCTGCCATCTACCAAGTCTGTTATCTTCTGTCTTTTTCCAGTATGCAGGTTGTCCTTCCCCTTCTTCTGCCCATTCTTTATTAGTACTTCTCTCCCTCTCTGCCAAAACAGCCTCTTTTCATAGCAGGCCAGTATTTTTGCCTAGAGAAGGAATTCCCAGCATGCTGCTTTGACATGAGATATTCATCGCTGAGTCTCCGGACCTAAAATATTTAAGTGTTTACAGCACTATCTTTTTAGGGCATGCCACAGAGTGTTTCCAGGCCAAAAATTATACATAACAACCATTCTTCATCTCACCTAACACAAGACAGGCACTCCGAATCAACTGTCATTTCCCCAGAGACAAAAATTTTTCTCAACAAAGCTGCTCAATCTGAGGATCCACAGGCTCCTCAGACCTCTGATTGGTGCACACTGAAGGTCTCCACTGTGTAATTGACAGTGCAATGATACATCATTCTGGTTTTAGTTTTTCACTAGCCATTTCAGATCCTTTTTACCTTCAAATACATTTCAAGGGAAAAAAACATCAGATAGAGGTGTGCATTCCTTTCCCACTTCAAATCCACTTCCAGTTAAGGATAGTTCCCAGTTGTGTTGTGCAGCTCTGTCTTCACTGCCAAGTCCAACACTAAACCATGTCTTTTAAATATCTTTGGGGATGGCAACTCCAACACTTCCCTGGGCATCCTGTTCCAATGATTAATAACACTTTCAGTGAATAATTTTTTTCCTAATATCCAATCTAAACCTCCCCTGGTGCTTTTTGATCCCATTTCCTCTCATCCTATCAGCTGGGAGAAGAGAGCAACATCCACCTTGCTGTAACCAAATTTCAGGTAATTGTAGAAAGCAACAAGGTCTCCCCTGAGCCTCCTTTTCTGCAGGCTGAACAATCTCAGTTCCCTCAGCAGCTCTTCTTCAGATTTGTGCTCCAGAACCTTCCCCAACTTGTCTGGACATGCTCCAGCATGCTCCATATCTGTCTTACAGTGGCAAGCCTACAACTGAACAAAGCACTCAAGATGCAGCCTCACCAGTGCCAAGAGTACAGGGGGATGATCACTGCCCTGGTCCTGCTGGCCACACTACTTCTGATACAAGCCAAGATGCTGTTGGCCTTCTTTGTCACCTGAGTACAAACTGGCTCATGTTTGGATGGCTGTCATTCAACACCCCCAGCTCTTTTTCCACCAAGCAGCTTTCCAGACACTCCTCTCCAAGCCTGTAAAGTTGCATGGGGTTGTTGTGACCTGTCATGGGTTCAGCAGTAGCAGTCATTTTTTCTCCTTCTCAGTAGCTGGTGCAGCGCTGTGTTTTTGACTTTCGG
>JAOEHX010027203.1:0-15514 GCA_025448015.1 Bolborhynchus lineola | reverse complement strand
CCCCCCCGGGGGGGGGGGGGGGGGAGTTCCTGCTCTGTTTCTACTTTGTACCCTGCTTGTCCTCAGTGTTGTGATGAGCCCTGTATGTTCCTTTGGCTTACAGGAACCAGAAAAGAAACACAGGAAACAGAAAACACTATGGATTTTTCTATTTTTTTTTTTTGGTCAGGATCTGTCCTGACATGCTTTCAGCACTAGCACCACTGCAAAGAGGGAGGATGGGACTCTGCAGGTGGGGTCGGCACTGGAGAAGAAATGTGGTTTCAACATAACTGTCCATAGAATTGCATCTCTTAGCAACTGAAACTAGGGTAGTGACCTTTTTGGTCTTGGATAATTCATTTAGAAGTCAGTGGTTGTAACTGAGACTTTATATATAGTGAACTAAATAGCCATCTGGACATATTTTATCGTAGTGGATAAAGAGTGCAGTGATTTTGGTCACATAGCAGAATGATCTTTGCATGATTAGCTCGGCATGCTATGGTCTTAAAAGATTGTGAGCTATGAGGTTTGTGTCTCTTCCCTAGCAAACTGCATTTCAAGGCTAGTAGATTTCTTTAGTAATGAAAACAGCATTGCAGGTTTTATTTTTATTCCATTGCTTTGTTTGTTTCTACTTGAGCTTTTTCGTGATCTGGTCTTACTATTTCTGTTGGGAAGAGAGAAGTTTCAAGTCCTTTCTCCATTAATGGCTACTTTAAGCTGTCATTTACTTTCTGGTAGCATCTCAATGCAGTGGTCTGTCCCTGGAATCTAATTAGTTTCCGGTCTGTTCTCAGTTTCATTAGGTTTTTAATTTCTGAGCATATTCTTTATTTTTAGTGGTAATAGGAGAGATATCCAGCAAAAAAAAACCTGTGCAACAAGGTAGCTAAAAAAAAAAAAGCTGTAATTGACCTGATTTGTAGAGTTTTATGAAACAAATATTAAAAAAATCAGGAAAAAACTTGGCCTTTACTTAGCTCCCATTCAGATAAGACATCAAGAACTTGTAACTTCCTTTGGCCATAGCTGAGTATTTTTGTTATACAGCTTTCCAGTGTTTTAATTGTAAATCTTCAGTGCTTCTGCTAGTGTGTTTTGCACCTTCTGGTATCCTGTGAGCTTTTTTCCTTGACCATCAGCTTTACCTCTTCTGAAGATCTATTTTGTCTTACTGTTGGTTATTAGCCAGGCTATTTAGCCATTTTTTTCTTGTCTTACAGTAGTAGTCTGTAGCAGACTCTTTCTTAAAACCCCTCAGTGTCCTTCCCTGAGTTGTTTTTTTTTTGACTTGGCATCATCCTTCATCAGCAGGTTCTTGTGTTGCCTCTTCAGCTGTAAGCTTTCTGAAGACAGCTCTGCTTTTCTGGGGACCTCCTACCAGATTCTGGCTAGCTGGTCCTACGCACCTGGGTCATGACTCATTTTATTGTAACTAACCTCAGTGATACTGGTGCATCATAACTGGGTTGAGCTGCCATGTATTTGTTGGAGAACGAGTTAATGACAGAAGCAGTTGATAAGATCTTCCATGATGACAGCATCACTGTGAAAAACACCTAAAAATGTCATTTTCTTGCTCTTTTTTTCTTTTAAATTTGCATAAAGAAAGCAATTTTTATCCTTTTAATTGATTTTTTAGCTTGTGTGCTGTAACTTGCCCTCTTTATATTTAATAAATGTCCTCAGCACTGGGGGAGAAAGCTAGGAAAATTACTAGTTTTCTATTAATTTTTAATGCATTGTCAAAACCTAAGAAGTTGAAAATGTATTATTTTACATAAGAGTTGACTCTAATTTAGTGCAGAAATCCTAATGTATGAGAAGACTTCATTTGGATTAGTCTGCTATGTCCTAGGTGTGAAACGGGCTGTTTCAAATACAGGAACTTGAGGTGAGTATCTGAACGAATATGGTATGTGTTAAGAGTAAATAACCATTATGTGTCTTGTCCTAAAAAAAGCATATAAGCATTTTACAAACCAAGATGAGTTTCAGGTTATTACATAAGTTAGTGCTATTCTGCCTTTGGATACTACTAAGTCTCTCTTGTTACTATGGAAACTATCTTTGCATATCTGAAAGGGGGAGAGGGGTGAATAAAATGATGATCCTTTCCAGCCCTAACTATTCTATGATTCTGTGATGTGGTGTTAAAATTTAAAATCAGCATAAACAGAATGTGATGATTGTCTGTGTACTATGAAATTTGCATTTGTTTACTTAATTTCTGCAGGCACTTTGAACTCTCTTCAACTAAGTTTGTTACTGTACGTTTAACCTTTCCCTGCCCTTTTTCTGGACTTTGCTCCTTTTTCCGGACTTTGCTCCTTTTTCCTTCCAGTCCTAAAAAGCATGGTATTTTTTAGAGACCTCTTAGGTGAATCCTTAAATCTGTATAATGAAAAGTACTCCAGAGTTTTAACTAGAATCTGTCTTGGAAACTGAAGGTGATGTGGTTGTCAGAAGAGTTAAGAATCAGAATTAACAGCACTCAGTGTAACAGAACTGTTGTCACATTGGAGTCAGAAGTTTGAATTGGCAGGTAAGAGCCATTGACATTTTGAATCTCATTCCTGTGGTCTCTAGCAAAGATATCAGGAGAATATTTCCTCTCCATGGAGATAGTGTTATACTGTTGCAGGTGACTCTTGCTTCTCTGGTGATTCCTGGATACAGAGGTGGGAGGGAACTCATCACTGACTGTTGCAGCTTGTATTGCAAACCACAAGCAGTGCAGCAAAATTTTGTAGCTGTAGCTTAGAATTTGTAGGAATGCAGGGACAACTTTGATCCTTTTTCTCCAGGCAGTGCTTTCCATTTTCTGTGTTTTCTTCTGCATCACAAAGTGATTGCAGACTTGTCAGCAGCCCAGACCCAGTTAAAATTTTAGCCCCCCTTTTTTTTTTTGTTTTTCTTTTGTACTTTATTTCTGTGGTTATTGTTCATTTATAAGAAACTGTGCTCAGCTTGTAAAACAAACTAGCAATAAACGATAGTTTATTTTAACCTATTTAAAGCTGTTTAAAAGCAAACAAACCTTGTGGTAGAGTATTAATTTAAACAAGATTTTATTGACTGAAAATTTGGTGAAGACATTTTGTATTTCTGAGCTCTGTAGTTTCTCTTTAAAATGGGAAGATTTCCACACATGAAGGTGTGGTATGAATGCTTCTTGCTTTGTGGCTTAAAATAAACCAAGAGGTTAGTTGTATGTAATTATTAAGCACATTTAGTAATGTTACATAGAAGAATAATTTTTCTCAGTTCTATCAGGTGACAGTGTGAACTCAGTTAAAATTCAGTTTAATGTGTCACTTAGAGAGGAAATTTTCTCACAAATGTTATTTTATTCTTAATAGTAAATAACTCCTCTAAGCTCCCATTGAGATTGGTCATCAATAACTCCTAAATGTTTGGCTCTACCCTCTCTCTCCCCTCCCTGTGTGTAGCATTTGATGAATGAGGAAATGGCTTAATAAGGGTGGGGGTCTTTTTTTTTTTTTTTTTTGTGTTTGTGTATTTTGTTTGTTTTGGGGTTTTTTTGTATGTGTGTGTGGTTGTTTTTTTTTTTTTTTTTTTCTTCGCCAATATTTCCTCTGTTTACCTGTGGAAGTACACTCGGTGAGCTTTGCTGAGAAACTAACAACATGACTACTTTTATCAATCTGCTGAATTTCTTGTTAGTCCAAACCATAGGCTCTTATTTTAAATGCATTTCTTGCTCTTACCCTCACTAGATGCAGTAAGCAGGTGAATTTTATGTTTGCATGCCTACATCCAAAGCAAATAGAGTAAGTCTTACGTTGTTTCTCTGTATTCTGGAAATGACAAGCTTGATTAGTTTTTCCTCAATTTGATATGCTACCCGCTATTTCAAGAGCAACAAGCAAGAAATATTATACTATAAAAAAATAAACAAAATCACTCAAACTGTGTAGTCTGTGATGATTTTTAAATAAGTACCAAAGTTAATTATTCTCAGTAGAGGCCTCCTACTGTAGTTTTAATTATAAATTGTTGTGTTAGGTAGCTTCTTCCTGTAATGTAGTATACCTATATGAAAAATACTGTTGATTTAGGTTATTTTCATTATCTAAAGACTTAAAAATTATTTTGAAGTAAAAATCTAGTTACTTTTGCATTGCTAAGTGTTGTTGGATATTTTGCTAAATTTGAAACTGAGACTGTGTAACATCATATAGCTGCAATACTTATACCATGATGTGGCAGGAAGGAAAAATATTTTTATATCCTTTTCTACTTGTGATTTTTAGTTGCAAATGAAATGCATCATGACAGCTCTGTCTTCCCCAGGGTATATTTTTAACTTTTCTTTAAAAGACTTAACTTTGCCAGTACTTTCTTGGAACATGGCTGCCTTCATCTTTTCTCTCCTACCTGGTTCATTTTCCCTGAATGTATCTACAGAAACACTGCTGTCAGAGCCATAGAGGCTGTTGTAGTTACTTTGGAAGCAGTGCAGTAATGTCAGGCTATGGTAGAGATAAGAGACAATGTGATGGACTGCATTGACTTCAGTGTATAAACCTATATTATAAATTCACTGGGATTTCATTTTAAGGCTACATTTTAAGTAAATTAGTATTTTGGTTTTGGTCATATGAAAATGCACTCCTGATAATTGGTCTTGCTGTGGTTGTGTTGCAGACAGTGGTATGAGACCTGTAGCTCAGCAGTCTTTGAAGAGTGTTGCTTTTTTTTTTGTTTAAACTGACCTTCAGCAAGGGGTGGCTCTTCCTTTATGCTTGTTGCATTCTCTCCCTCTCTGTCTATTCTGTGTGTTCCAGCTGCTACCTTAATGTTACAGTGGTTGGGGGTGAGTTAATTTGGGGGAATTGATTGAGCTCAAAGTTGTTAGTAGTTTGTTTTTTGTCTGTTTTCTTTTTTTTTTTTTTTTCCCCCAGCAGGCTCAGTTCCTTAACTTCAGTGAAGTGCTGTGCAAGGGCGTCTGTGAGAAGGTAACAGCATTGGAGGAAGGTAGTATTAACCATTGTAGTAAAAGCCCACGCGTACTGAGTAAATAGTGATTTAGGAAGGTGTGTAAGGGAAATTAAGCTACTCACAAAAACAAGTGTTTTACCCAGATGTCACAAACCGTGCAGTTGAAAAATGACATTCAGAACTGGTAAAGAAATACTTCAGGAATCCATAAAGTTTATAGAGGGTAACTTTTAGATTAGCAGCAGAGCCAAGATTTTAGTAGGTTTTCTTAAAGAGATTAATTATTGTAAATGATAGTAATTTAGGAATGATTTTTTGAGTGAAACCTTTGCTTCAAGAGTTTGTTTTTTGCCAGATGGTTTATTGTAAGAGAGAGTTCATGTCTCAAAACTAAAATCACTTGCCCGGCATAAATGTTTACTTGTATAAAGCAAACCTGATGAAATGTGATTTTATTAATACAGGGTAATGAAGACATGTCCCATTCTGATTCAGCTGTAGATGTCTGAAAAAAAAAAAAAGTCAAGCAAGCACCTATCTGAGCTCTAAATGCATCCAGTTGACTACTTTTAAACTTTGTGATAAGGGAATCTAAGTAAAACTTTTTTTTTTTTTTTATTAAGTAAGCAGCCTTCCTAAGAAATTAGGCATCTGTGGTGTGTTTCTTTTTTTGTCACAAATGCACTCAGAAACTTGTTTTATGTTGCTTCATGTCTGTTTATAGTATCCTTTGAACAGTAGTGGAGGCTCTCATTTCTCTTGATGTTGAGTGGTAAGACTTCCTCATTTCAATGAAATGTACATGATCTCAGCCCTGATCAGGTACACAGAAATTGCCATTCTTGCATAAGAGTGATAAGCAATCACAGGTAAAATGTTATCCTAATGGGAAGGAAAAGGATGCATCTTCATGGTGCTAGGTAGTTACAAATGGAGCGTTATACTATTCAGCTTTGAAAAGAGTGGAAATTTGATGTGTAGTGGGATGATGAAGGGGAACTTAACATAAGCTGCTGTTGCTTGCAGAGATCTCAGATGGTATTTCATGATACTCTTTGACAAGGTGATGAGATGGTAGTGTCGAAGTGCAAAAAGTAGGGTGGGGAGAGAGAGGAGGAGAGAGCTTATTTTATTCAGTACTTTCATACCATGAAGTGTATACTTGGGCTGGATTTAAGTAAACAGTTCGAGTTCTGATAAGCTGTTGTATTCAAGTTTTTTGGGAGTTAATTGTTCTTTGGAAAAAGCCTGGTTGTTGGTCAGGAAGAAATACTACAGATTATGAAGAAAGGGAAGTAGTATACTAATCGCTGTCACTTGAAAGGATATGTAAAACTAGAAAAAGGTTTGAATAAACCTTGACAGTGTTTCTGTACATTCATTTTTGTGCATGAAAAGAAACTAGGACTTCTTGGATTTAAAAGACCTGCCCTGTGGTAACAGCTCTTCAGAAGCTAAACCCAATATATGTTAGCAGCCGTGGTTTAGGAGTTCAGCCTGTCTTCTTCCTCATGCAGTTTAGTTGTTTGCTTCAGTATCTGCTGGAGTAACTTGCCTAAATTGACTAAGAAAGGTTGCATGAACCTGGGGCTGGAAACAAGGAAAGCCAGGGAGGTTGGGGGAGGGAGGAAGAGCACTGTGGCAGCCAAGTGGGTTTCAGGTCTTTGGAGGTGATAGTGAGTACGCAGTAGAACTCTTTGAAATTGTGAGTATTAATTATAAAGGAGGCAACTGTAGGAACACCAGTAGTTATTTTCATGCTATGAGACCTGGGGCCATTTATTGAAAGTCAGAAGAAGGTTTAAAAGAGATAGTAGCTTGCCCCTGCCCCCTGCTTCCCATTTTCCTGGGGGACGGGAAGAGCACACCTGTGTAGAATTAAACTAGGAAATGCCCTGCAATGGACTCTTTTGCAGACCAAGAGTGTGTTGTTACGGTTACGGGGAAAAAATATCTTGCTATTACCCTTTGTACGGCGCCATCTGGTGCTAACTGATGCTGTGCAAGGTTGAAGTAGCTGGGCACCAGTGCAGCCAATTCATATGTTTTTGCTAGCCTTCTGTGACGCTGCAAAGTACAGTTGTGTCGCTCGAGACAAGGCAGTTTGGCAAAATAGCTGCTGTTTTCCATTGGCATTTGATTTTTGGTTTTATGCAGATGTTTAAAGTGACAGCTATCATAGAAAGAATAAAGGTAAAATACTTAACAGAGAATGTTATAATGCTGCATTAAGCTGTGTCATAATTTATACAGTTTTTGAGAGATGTTAGTTGCAGGTTTTCAACTGAGGACTGTCAAAATTTTGAGTGACACTAAGTCAGTTCATAAATTGATTTTATTGAACTGTTTCTTCTGTTGATTTATTTTTTTTGCAGTCACTTAAATGGTATCCTAGGGCTGCAATTTGTTTCCTGCCAGAAGTTAGTAAAGCTACAATGATGTTTTTGTTTTCTTGATTTTTTTTTTTTAACCACTTTTAGTTTTCTATGGCCAAAATGCTGTCAGCAGTAGATTAACTTTCTTACAGAAGCCAAAGAGCAAGACAGTCATTGTTACTCAAATTATTACTTTTATTCTTTAAATATGAATGTAGTAGTTGATTACTCATTTGAATTTTTTTTTTTTTTTTAAGTTTTAGCACATAAATTTTAATAAGTGCTTCTTTAATTCTGATGATTTTTTGTTCTGGTACTGTATTTTTTAGGTCTGTGAAACATTTGAGAAGGCTCTAGGCAGAGGACTAACCATACCAACTGAAGATACTGAAGTTTCGTTACTATAACAGTGTTAACCTACTTAGAGTCTAGATTAGCGCCTTGCTATTTGTGATTAGAGAACCAGTGTTGTCTTTTACATTCAGATCTGACTGTGGGTGAAGTGGAGATTTTAGGCAGCTGTAGTGTTTTAGGTAGTAGTATGACAATGTTGAAGATCAGTCAACCTGTCACTGAAGCTTAGTCAACCCATTTTGCTTTGGAAAATAGGTTTTCACTCTGTAGTTGCTACCAGGCCAGTCTTATTTGCAGGATGTGGAAGATTACCTTAAATAACTTTTCAGACTTTGTGGCCTCTTGTTGTGTTTTTTTTTTGTTGTTGTTTGTTTTTTTTTTGTTTTTTTTTTTTTTTTAATTCGTTTGTTTTTCCCCCTCAAAAGGTTTCTAAGGAATTGATTTCATTATTGAAACAAAAATGATAGTTTCACTGCTTCTCTTATCACTTAATACTTAAGTGGAATTGTCTGGTCTTGCCATGGGTTCTGCTCTGAAAAGTGACTGCAGAAAAGTTACATGAATGTGTCTAGTTCAGTTTGCCTTTAACAAATTTTTTTGTTTGCGTGCCGAATAGAAATGAAAGTGGAAGTGAAACACTGCTAATAGTAATAAGGATATTTTGGACATGAAAAGTAAGAAGCGTGGTGTTCAAAGGAGTGAAAGTTCAGCTTGCTTTCCAAGTCCTTGCTGTATTTTCAGTGGTCATAAAAGATAAGCTTAATTCTGGTCTGTTGATTTGGAGTATATTAAAAGACCTATTAGAAGCAAGAAGAAGCATATATTTTGCTATCAAGACAGAGCTATGATTATGTTTTCCTTGGCAAAGGAAAGTTTTCATTCAGAATTTGAGAAGACAGATTTAAATATGAAGTTCTTTGTTGCTTTCTGCACATAAATGAGTATTGGGAACATCAACTGTAAACTGCTGTGGAAAACAACAACAAATGTTCTGGGATCACCACAGAGGCTGCCATTTGTGCAGAGAGCTCCTTTTGTTGGTTAGGTAGCAAATTTCACATCAGAACTTGAATATAGAGAGTTCTGTATTATATGGAACTAATACATGTAAGCCATCTCTTGTAAGTATTTTACTTAACTCCAGGGTTGTTGGATACCTAGTAGACAGCGTACTTCTTGGGTGTTAATGTTAGTATGTGAAATAAGTGTAAGTTGGAGATACAGTAGAGGGTGAATTATGATGTTCATACTGGTGACAAGCGCAGGTGCCAACACTAATAATAAAGTTCTCACAGTGTTGCAGTTTTAAGTGCTAGGGCAAGGTAAATACTGTACTTTTCCTCTGCATCTTTTCCAAGAGTTAAGTAGCCTGTTGTATTTGCATGAATAATGAGCCTTTGGCTCTGACAGAGTCACTTGTTTTGTGAAATAGCCTCACCTTATGGTCTTAGATTTCTCACTTCAGAATATTTTGAAACTGGCTTCTTTGGCCTACCTCAAACTTCTGCTTGACACAGATTACTTCAAATAGGAAGTTTTAGTTAATTGGTTTGTTTAACAGGCAAACCCACTGAATTTTTCTGATTCCATGTTAGTAATTTTCTGTTTACTAATTGAAATGGGTATGAAGTTTAGTTGTAATGAAATCAACCTCTATTATTTCTTTCCTCACCTGAAATATTTTTAAGATAATTTGGTATACCTAGATATCTAAATGTGGGTTAATTATTCCTACTATCAGAAATTCTATTTTATTTTTGTTAAGGTGTCATCATCCGAAGATGACTTTCAGGCATCCTCCAGCTTGTGTCTGGTTGTCATCCTTTCAGAGGAAAGAAAATAGGCAAATGAAGATTTTGCATTTCGCAGGGCAGGCAGAAATCCTTGCTGCTGGCTGCAGTGCTGCTCCCAGAAACAGTTGATGCATATGGAATGGCTAGTGGCGGGGTGCCGGGCCCAGGGCAGGGGGAAGCAGCCAGCCCCAGCAGGACCTGTTGCTGTTTATGCTGGATCTTTCCAGCAGTGAGCCTGCTTCCTTCTGCCTGCCTGTTGCTCATGCCAAGGCTATT
The DNA here is from genome assembly GCA_025448015.1 of Bolborhynchus lineola. Classification (NCBI taxonomy): domain Eukaryota; kingdom Metazoa; phylum Chordata; class Aves; order Psittaciformes; family Psittacidae; genus Bolborhynchus; species Bolborhynchus lineola. Next base: position 5,766 of record JAOEHX010027203.1, on the reverse strand, counting down.
GTTGTTATCCTGGACTCTGAGAATGCAGCATCATCTGGGAGCTGGTGCTTCAGACCATGCAAACTTCAAGATGTGGCAGGGAAAAGGATACTGGGGTAGCAATTACTATGCACAGTTTCCTGCTTCACCTATTCATTATTTTCATTTGTTTTTCAACACTGCTGAGTTTGTAGGGCCCAGATATGTTCAAGTGCATACCCGTGGTATTATTTGATCAGCAGCTTTAAGGATGGGATTAATTTTGCGTTTCTAGGGGTGTCAGCATCTGAGCTAGTCTGGGTTCCTATAACAGAGTAAACTTCATTTACCATGATGTAGAAAGCACTGCCTGGAGCTGTGGATCACACTCTACTCACTATGTCAGCTAGATTTCTGTTGAGTGTTTAGATATAAACTTAAACTAACTTAAAAAGTTTAGATGTACTTTCAGATACACTTTTTGAATCAGGTATATTTCTGCCATGTTTCTTTAATGTGTTTATGGGGTTATTTTTAATGCTACAGAATGAGTTATCACTGCTCAGGATGGATGTTAACTTGGTGCTTATGTTCACAGTGCTTTTTAAGTGCACTTAAGATTTGTTTTGTATGTCATTTAGCTTTAAAATGTTGCAGGATTAGGTTTCAGCCAATCAGTATTACTACCTAGGAAGCTGTAATTAATGTTATTTAGAGGAGGAGAGGTGGTGTTAACTCCTTCTTCCCGCCTTTGATAGCCTTGGTAGCCATAATATGTTCAGGTTTGAGACTTCTTAGTAGATTACTTTTGTACTAGAGAGGATGATCTATTACAGAATTTTCTTGAGCTTTTTAACTTTTAAGGACTTCATCGTAATGATTGTGTAGCAGTGGTAGGAAGTTGGGTTTTTTTGTTTTTTTTTTGTTTTTTTTTGTTTTTTTTTTTTTTAATTTTCAATGTTTCAAAATTTTTATTGTAAGATTCTTTTAAATATCTTATCTGTTGAATCATGCTGTTGCATTTGCCTTGCCTTGCCTCGCCTCCTCCACCCCAGCATGTTTTGGATGTTATGGTTATGTACCCCAGCCTCCTTAACAGGCCTTCTCACCTCATTTGATTCACCGCTTATTTTTTGCTCCAGAGTGGAAAGGAATACTGAAAAGTTAAATACAACCATTTTGTATTGCTAAGCTTTTCATGGAGGAATTGCGTGCATTTTGTAAAATGCTGATTATGACAGCACATAGCTGCAAATGCCGTGTGGGCCATGGAAGGAATTTCTGTGCTTTCCTAATTTTTGCATATAAGGTGCTCAGCTGGTTTTAGACCTATCTGCCTATGTTTATAAGGAGTAAATCAGAAGCTGAGAGTAGACTGCTGTCAGTTAATATCGTTCTGATTTTAGATCTGTAGATAAGACTAAAGCACAGCTATGGAAAAAAGGAAAGAACAATTCCACCTCTGCGTTAATTGCATCTGGGAACTTCAAGTAACACTTTGTACTTCATATCAGAATGTTGTGCTAAATTAGAAATTGTGATAACCTCGCCCACAATTGTTCAGTATCATGCAACTGTGATTGGTTTAGTCACAAGCAGAATACTGGCCTGCCTACTCTGTCTTTGCAAGCTACCATAGCATTGGATTTGCTTTTAGTGGTTCATTACTATTCATACATGTTCTGCAGTAGGAAGGATGAGAGTTGTGGGCAGTGTCATTTTTCTGATGGCAAAGGCTTGTCTTTGAAAGATACAGAAACACAGAGAAAACCCAGAATCTTCAAGAATGTTTGGTGACATAATTTGCAGCTTGTTAGGAAACTACAGTTGTCCTGTGTTTGAGGATCTTTCAGTAGTAGTTCTGATCATCTGATAGAAGTCTCCTGAGTTGCTGTTCCTTTTTTGGACTAACACTGAAATTTGCAGACCACTTTTACATGTTGCATCTGACTAAAGCAAGTTGTAACAAATCAACATTTATGCCCAAGTTCTCCAAACTTCTAAGCACAGCTGAATGTTTCGTGTAATTAAGGCTTCTAGATATCTGCAGGGTAACTCTTTATATGCAAATATTTAAGAAACTAAATAATATACTTAAAAATAGTGGTTTGTCTAATATAGAGTGACTTATTTTGTCATGTAATTATTTAAATCAATATATTTTATCCGAAGGCAAAACTCTGGCTTTGGATGTCTGTCCAACATTACCTTCAATTTTGGTAACACCTGTTATTTACCTTCTCAGGTGAATGTCCAGTGGAACTTACTAAGTGATGTGTTCAAAAGACAACACAAGCAAACAAGAAACCCCTGTGTAGCTTTTGCTTTTATGTTGCATATAGGGTAGTTCAGCTCAAATAGGGATGAATACCTGAGAAATCTGGAGTTTGTTCTTAATAAATATTATGCAAAGCTATTTAGATAAGGCCTTATTACTGTCTGAATTTTTTATTTCCTGCACAATTAATGAATGTCTTTATCACTGCATTCAGAATTTATGGTTGACCTAAGACTTAATGTTGGGAATGTTTTTGTGTTCAGTCTAGTACACCTAATATACGCAGAAGGACTTCCATATGTGGTATTAGAGTGTTAACATGTCCTCTGACCTGTGGCCTTGTGTATAGTCATTCTAATACATAACTGAATATTTCTTGAATATGAAATAATCCATAATTAAAAGTGGGCACGGTTATCTTTCAATAAATGGTATGTCAAAATTAATTCCTCCATTCTATTCATCCACTTGCTTGGTGTAATGCTGAATGTCCCAACCAGCTGTCACTGTTGCCCAACCAGATTGTATAAAGCAGAGAAGAAATGGGAAAATCGGAGGCAAGTAAGAAAAAATAAAATGAGGGATGCCAGTAATGGCCTCAGGAATGTTCAACAGAAGATGAATGCTGGCTGCACTTGGGAGAGAAACAAAAGTTGATAATGGAATGAAAGATGGGCCAAAGGGAAGCTCTGTCAAGGGAGGGTAGCAAAGATTGAGCATGCTACACAATGAATTGTAAAAATGCTGGATCTGTTGAGTGAAAAAATGCCAAAAATGCCTTGGCATTGATGGCGTTTAGACATTCAAGTCGTTACGATAGCAGTGGTGAGAGATTTGTTTTGTATAGGGTTTAAAGGGTTCCATACACAGTTCCCAGCAGTAAACAAGCCGGGGAAGCTGGGAAATGTTTCTTAGGATTATTCCTTGTGTCTCATTCTTTTGGTGTGTTTGTTCATGTACGTAAACAATATTTTATCATAGCTGTTTAAGAAACAAGCATAAAGCAAACCAGAAATGCTAAATTAAGACACATCTTTTATGTGGTTTAGTTTTGTTTGAGAAATTTGGCGATTCTGAAATTTTCCACTCTGAGGGTGCCTGGCAGATTACAGTGTGTATTCTTTATTCCACTTATGGCATATTCTTTTGCGTTCTTCTGTTCCATGACTGGAAGTTGTTAGCTAACTCACTGAGAAATCACCTTTTGTTTTTAGGATAGGGATTGGTAATCGGTTTGTTTGTTTTTTTAAAAAAAACTTGGTTCAGCAGAATTTGTGTAAGTGTATGCATGAGAATTGTCCAGAATGAGTAGTACTGAAGTTATGCCACAGGAAACCCTCAAGGGGTATATTTTTTCACTTTTCTGTAAGTAATTTAGCATTACTTATGAGTACTTGTTTTCTTCCAAAGACTTGGGTCAGAGACAAGGAGGATTGTATACATATATCACACATTATTCTGTTATCTAATTTTTAAGATTAATGAATGGAATCAAATTTTGGATGCGATTGCAGATCTTGACAGACCACTGAAATGTTGTATTTGGAACAAAGTGATCTTGGTAAATATTTTTACTGCTTTCATAAAAGAGCAAACTTAACTTGCATTTCTACAGGGCATATTATCACTGTAGTCTGCTATTCAGAACCATTTTAAAATTTTGCTTCCGTATAGAATGGAGGATTAAATTGCTATGGCATCAGCTTATCTGTGGTGCTGTAATGTGGAAATCCATGGAGACTCTTTAGGGAGTTGTTTTTTCCAGAGATGACTCTCTTCAACAACAATTGATGCTGCTATTCATGAAGTTGCTTTTAAGCATATTGTTGTGCACTTCTCCCCCCTCACTGGTTCAGAAGTGACTGGTTAAAACCTTGTTTAAGAACATAACTTCTACAAAATTGGAGAAGCAGTTTATCTAGTATCTTGGAATAACTGCCTACCTGGGGTTGGGAAAAGGGTATCACAAGAAGTATAGTGCATTGCTGAAGCACAGTGATTCAGTATAAGCCTTTGTAAAAAAACACATTTACTTAGTTGCCTTATGTCCTGAAGTGTGAAGACTTGTTCCAAACTGCCTGATTTTATCTTGCCTAATACAAACATGACTTTATGTTCCATCATGTAAATCTCATTTGGAAAAGTTTGGTGCATTGAACATGATGATCAGCAGAACTCACTGTCATAACATAACTGTCTTACACCATGTAAAGGTTTTTTTTTTTTTTTTTTTTTTTTTTTTGCTAGAAGCTAAAATACTATCATTATGACTTGATTTATTTTTCTCTACTTTGTTTTTTATCAAATACCTTTTGCATATAAATATCTCTCCTTTGTTTCTTTGGAATTACGCCCATTCTGTTTGGAGATGAGCACAACAGCGCACAGTACTCAAGCAGGGAAGGTGTAATTACTTCTGCTTTTCTCTGTTTAGTAACTTTTAATAGCTGCTTATTAAACAAATCATGGAGTTAACACCAATTACCAATCTTTCTGGTAAAAACTTCTCCAGTAAAACATTCAAATGCATATAATAACCTCCGGTGAACTGCTGTGCGGATCGGCAATGGTCACTTTTTCTGTTCCTTCCCCTCCACATCTCCCTCTTCACAGTTCATGCTTGGGTTTCTCTTCAAGTTGTCATAGATGGCATTTGTTGTTAACACACTTTGCCAACAGCAAGATTACATATGAAGGAAGGGTAGTTATGCTTGCTTCAGTTTCTGCAGTGGAATTTGTAGCTCTTCAGCACTGATGCAGAAAAAGGGAAGTCTCATTTTTTATTCTGGGTATCAGTCGCCTGAGTATAAATAACTTGCCCCGTACATTGTGTTCAGTATTTCTCTGCATTTGTATCCTATTTCTCAAAAGTTGTCTTTTGTTTGCTTTCACATGCTATACCATCTCTTCTATTGAGTACAACAGCTCATGAAAGAACCTTGTACAATTTACTGGCTGTTGAATTTGTCTTCAGGTAAAATACTAGATTTCCTTCAAGAAAAAAAAGTCAACGTTTTCCAGGCAGAATTGAATGTAGCTCTTTTTCTTCTAGAACATATTTAAGCAATATTTACTGTATTGATAAGGGAAGACAAAACTGAAGTTACTCTGGTATGGCAAGTAAAAGGAAGGCATTAAGGGGAAGTGCAGTTTTTCCTTCTTTGGTAGACTTTTTGTGTTAAACAGCAAAGAAATTGAGGCCATTTGATCAGGAGCCCAGTGGCTCTGTGTGACCAAACATTTCTGTGGATCCAAACTGAAATGAACAAGGGAAAATTTTCTTGATTTCTGCTAATGAAATGTTTTTCCTTCCAAGTGATGAGTATTATCACCTTCTTTGGAGTAGCTCCTATTAAGAAGCAACATTTTATTTGCATATTATGTGAATTTATGTATTGTGTATGTTTATGCATGAATCTTCTTTGATAATGTTGCTTAGATTCTAGTGAGCTACAGTATCTTCAATTCAGTATGTACTTACAGGGGTATTACTTCCTTCAGTTTCGTTGCATTTCTTGTCTCTCTTCAGT
>JAOEHX010027202.1:0-12328 GCA_025448015.1 Bolborhynchus lineola | reverse complement strand
GCCGCGCTCCCCTCCGAGGGGAAGCGGTGGCCGGCGGGCCGGATCCCCGCCAAGGGCTGGGCGGGCTGTAGGCCCCGGCGGGGGAGGCGCGGGACCCAAGTGCCGCAGCTCTTCTCCTCAGGCCCCGGCGCCGTGCCCGGGACACCCGTGTCTGCCGAGGCGCACAGGCACTATGTCCTCGAGGTCTAAGCGGGCCCCACAGCACAGACACGGCCGCAGGGGCAGCCAAGAACCCTACCGATAAGGTGATCAGTGCAAGCCTTGCTGCAGAGGAGGAACCATGGTCCATTCGAGTAGTGTATAAATGTAACCTTCGGGGTTTTTTTGTAAGAGCAGTTTAGAGTCTTACAGTTGTATCTGATTGTGTACGTGAGAAATCCTGGGAGAACAGACCTGACCATCATTCTACAGTCCTGAACTGCTAAAGCCTGAATGTTGAACAGTCCCTGTTGTGTTCACAGAAAGAACACCAAAATGCTGAAGGATCAAGGTAAAACATAATTAAAAATAACAAAACCAAACCAAATAATAAGGCAGTCTAGTATTTAGAAGAGTTGTAACTTATTGCCTTCAAACCCAAGGTGCAAGAAGGATGCATATTTAGGTGTCACACGCTCTCAGTGCTTTTGCAGGTTTTAGAGTTTGGGCCACAGTCATTGAAGAAATTTTTGAGCTGAGCTTAATGGACTTCCCAGGATTAGAACAGGATTCCACAAATGCTGTGTGCTGATTTCCTGGCCTGGCTAAGAGAAAGAGCTGTTGCTCAGAACTCCGGTTCTCAGTTAGAGAGCAGAGGAAAGCTGCCTTGCACTGAAGTCATAGCCATGATTTATCTCCAGGCATTAGGTGTTTAACCCACGCCTCCCTTACAGAAGATTGTAGTCAAATACTCTCCTTGCCTTCCAACAGAGAGCTCAGTAGTTGAATCTCAATAGCAGGTTACAGAAATTAGGACTTTGCTCCTGGTCCTTGAGAGAATTCAAAGAACCGCTATTACAGTCTTCAGATGTTTGATCCTATTATTCTACCAGTACTGCTGATGTACAGGGCGTTCTGGAGCAAGCCTCTCATTTGACCCTTGTTGTTGAAATAGCTTTATTTTGTGTGGGCTGATTAGCAATTGCATACTTTCCTGGCCTTCTTGTTCAGTCATTTCAGAAGGGTCTGTGTTCCCGTCCCTGCTGCAATGAACATCACCTCCACATGAACATCTGCTCACTAGCTTAGCTTCCATCAAGCTAGTTTTTGGAGGCTGTGCTCCTGTTACCTTTTCTGCCCTCCCACCTCCACTCTGCCTTATTTTTTTCACAGCTTTCTCAGTACTCCTTCCTCAGCAGCACTTGTTTTCATCCTTTGCTGCTCTTTCCATCAGAATTGGTTCCATTCCTGCCCCTAACCTAACATGTCCCATCAAGGTGATTGACCCACTCCTTCTCATATGTACCATATCCAGAGACTAAGCTGTATCCTCATTTTTATTCTGATTGTGGCTATGTATTTCATTATGCCTTGCAAACTTGAAGCTGTTCAAGGACAGGGATGGAGAATGCTCCAGATCAAGCTATGTCATGGAGGTCAGAATACTCTCCTAGGGGAGAAAACATACAGCCTGGCGTGCCTTTGTAGACACTTCCCAGTCTTCATAAGACTGTCTCAGCCTTCACAAATGTCCATCCAAGTGCTGTATAAACACTAATTCTTGCATTTGCAGTTTAATATTTGTGAGAATTGGGTGCTGGGAGATCTTGCTCCAAGGAGGAATGGCCAGCTGCAACACGGTAAGAATACACACTGACAATGAACCATTCTCGACTTAAAAATCCTCTTAACAAAATCTTATGCAGTGCAGTTTTCTAAATAACATGGTCTGAGCCTGCCATCAGGATGTGCTGACTCATCAAGGAAGCAAAGGGAAGTCAAACTTCAGCAAAGCAATTTAACCTTCAAGAAACCTTTAAGAAAGTTTTCACTGCTGCTTTCTGTGTCACATGGATGCTTTAGTTACGTGGATGCACTCTATTTGCATGCTAATAGTATATTTGTATCATCTTTCTCCAAACAGTGACCTCGATTAAAAGGTATAGAAAGATCACAGTATTTTGGGAGTGAATTAGAGCTAGGGCAAAACTGGTTATCCTAAAAAGCATGCATCTCTGTGCAGCAGTATTGCAACTTGTTTTCCACTCTAATTACAGACACATCTGTAAGCAAACTACAGTCGCTGTAGGAACATTGCTTCTGTGGAAGTCAGGGATTTTTGTCAGGCCAGCTTCTTATCAGAGTAGCAGCTGTCAAACCAATGCTTATGCTTCCAGTGATACTTTAAATAGAATAGAATCAACTAGGTTGGAAAAGACCTTTCAGATCATCAGGTCCAACCATTACCCCAGGACTGCCAGCTCCACCACTAAACCATGTCACTGAGGGCCTCATCTTCACAGTTTCTGAACACTTCCAGGGATGGTGATTCCACCACTGCCCTGGACAGCCTGTGCTAATGCTGAGCACCCTCTCCATAAAGAAATTTTTCCTAATAGCCAATCTAAACCTCCCCTGGCACAGCTTGAGGCTGTTACCTCATCCTGTCACTTGTTACTTGGGAAAAGAGATCAGCTACCTCCTGGCTCCATTTTTCGGGTAGTTGTAGAGTGGGTTTTTCTGAGCAACTGTTCTCTTTGCACTCTGAAGTAGAACAGAAAATGAGATAATCCCAATCATATAATACTTTCAAATGTTTAGCAAAATGACTGATTTTTAAAAAAGCCTTAAATGTTTACTGTGGATATATTACTTCTAATTGATTATAACACTGGAGGCCATAACAATGTTAGCACACAATCTAGACATTATTAGCCTGTTACTCTTTTGAAAACACAACATCAGAGACTTGCGGCCTTACTGGGGCTCTTTTTTAGCCTTTACTATTTTAGAGTAAGCTCTTAGCCATCTCTGAGATAACAAGGCATGGGCTATATAGGAAAAAGCTGCAATATGGCTAGTAGAAAACACATGTAAGTGAGACTGCAGGAACATACTTGTTTCTTCCACCTTTGAAAAAAAGACACATGAACAGATTTCTGTGGAGAGCTGGGGCAGCTTTAAACAGCAGCATCCAGTGCAAGCAGCAGGTGTCCTGTGCTGCTGTCAGGCCTAGTAATCCACAGCCTGGACAGCTGAGAGCTGGAGTAGTAAAGATGAAAAACATCCAACCTAAAAAAATAAACAGCTGAAAACAGGCAGAAAATCATTATTTCAAAGTGATACTGGAAATAAAAAACTGCAGAGGTCATGACAAAAAAAACCATATGGGCAGTATGTAATCCTGATGTTCAGTTCCTTTTGTTGTTGTATTTGATTAGTTATAAGTAAAATGTGCCTGTTAGCTATCATCTACTGACAATCTGACTGCAGGATTTCAGCCATCAGAATGCTTTCAACCAAAACCACATCAAAACAGGTGGTTTCCAGAGACTTCTCTCTGTGCTCACCCAGCAGCAGAAGAAACATTGTTTTGGGCATACTTTGTACTTCCTCTTGGCATTCACACAATTAAAGCAGAAATTGGAACTGCACTCCAATCTTAGTTGCTTGGAGTGCATCATGCTTGCTCCATACAAGGGAGCAGGATTTGGAGGACCCCAGGGGAAACAAGGAGCTGCCTTGGGCACAAGCACTGCTAATGATTCACTCACATTCCTTGTGAATAAATGACATGAAGCATGAGGCAAACATAACCTCAGGATAAGGTAGCAGATCATCTCTGCCTACCTGAACCCATTGGTTACAGCAGCTGTCTGTTTATAACCACCCTTGCCTTGATACTCTCTCATCAACCATTCTAGGAGAGTCAGAATGATCACGAGGCTCTGTGAGGATGGCTCAACAGAAGTTCTTCCCAAATTAAGAGAAATTATACATTACAGATCCCCGGCTGTTAAAACAAAGTAACTAATTCTGTTATATCTAAGAGCAACTTAAACCAGCAATGAATGAACAGAACTCTGTAGTAGCTGAGGAATGAGACCACAGCCAACAAAACACTGCTTAAGCACAGTGTCCTGAAAGCATATCTTTGGAAATAACATACATACAAATGTATAGTTCCCATTCATTTTAATTAAATAAAAAAAGTGTATTTCCCATATTCCATTTATTTATCTGAATCAGTCCTAGCAGAAAGGAAGCATAACCCTCCCACCACCCTTAAAAGTTAAACATACCACTCTGCAGGCCCTGGAGAAGTTTCTCTCAGTATTACTCCATTATAGAGTGAAAAGAACCTCAGAAACAGACTCCACTGCCAGTCCATGACTAACTTCTTGTTTAACCTTTCATAGTTTCTCCTGTCTGAACAGCACCTAGAGCTGTGGGTTGCTGGACACACATCCTGATAGTAGAAAATCCAAAATGTGTTCTTGCCCAACAAACACTGGCACTGCTTGTAAAGTCTGAACAGAGCGCTCCTATCTAACGAGGTGCACTAAGCAGTCCTGCTTTAGCTGCCAGAGCTTCGTTCTGCTGGATGTGGTACTCCTGGAATCTCATGGAGATCCTTTGTGTCATTTTTAAGTACTTCTGTAGGCAGTGGTCTGAGCAAGTCATCTAGAGGAAGAGGGAAAAAGAAGGCTTCAAACAGTAATTAAAACACTTCCCCTAATAGGACCCAAAATATAATCATATACAGGGATAAACAATGTGATGACCACATCTCATATTCTATGTTAAGCCTCAAAGTGAGGGCCTAATTGTGCACAGTGGAAAGTGAGAAGTTTAGTTTTCGAAGGATGTCTGGAATATCTTTTAATATAAATTCTCATATGATAGTCTTCATGGAAAGCATCTCAGATCTAGGAGATATTACCATTTCTTCCTTGGTCTCCTCTTGAGAAATTAAAGTATGTAAAGCATTTTACTTTGCAATAAATAATAAAGCTATTAGATTAGAGTCTCTTTAAAGTTCTGTTTACAAGCACACGCTTTTGACAGCCAGATGTTGTCTACTGTATGCTAGCTCAGTTTAATTCTAGTTCCTATTAACTCTATCAGTCTTCCTGCACCTCCTTGGTTAATCTGCACAAAAGCAACCAGAGTACCCTCAAGTTCTTAGTCAACTGGACAGGGAGATAAATACCTGGGCCTATTCCACCCACGGTAGTATTTTTTAAATTTAGAGGTTTGGGGTGGGGGGGGTTAAGTGTAAAGAAAGAGTTACGAGATGGTTTCTGAGCAACAGTTTTACCGATTGGGTATTGTGCATTGTGCTGCTAAGCCTTTGCTATCACTGTAAAAGTTAGCAGATTTAGATAGAAAGGAAAGACAGCAAATCTGCCTGATTACTAGAAAACCTGAAATTGCTTTGATTCTGCTCAGCATGGAGCTATGCGAAAAGCGGAGGGGCTAAAAATGAACAAGAAAAAACACATGCAGCTATGCATACCACCCGTCCTTCTCTCTCCTTGACCTGGCATCCGCTATGGCAAAACCTGCTGAGCAGGAGTTAAGTTCCACTAGGAAACAAATTCTGGAACTACCCCAAGCCACTGCTCCCAGAGGGTGTGGTATTTGTGATATGGTGCCTGGGGAAGTCTAGACTTGCAGTGCAGACTTGCTGTAGGGAGAAAGGTCAGAAGCTGTTGTCTCAAATGGTGACTCTCAAAGGAGATTCATAGAGGTATTAAGATTAATTATTTAATAAGAGACTACAATTTTGAAGAGAAACATAGGAATTGCCATACGAGATCAGACCAGTGGTGCATCTAGACCACTGTGTTTCCAGCAGGGGCCAGAGCCAGATGCTCTGCAAGAAACCCCGTAATGGATAATCACAGGCCAAACTTACTTCCCATCAGAAAGATTCTTTCTAGCCTTCAGTGGCTCCTGTACTACTGACATGGCCACTTTGCAGACCACAGAAAGAAAGAAAGAAAAAAAAAATGAATCTGAAAGTATTTTGGGGGTCTAAATCTTTAATTCCCCTCCAATGAGTGTTCATTGGTTTTGGATTTCAGGTCTTCAAAGAAAGACTGTATGAACTGCTACTTTTAAAGAAATTCTAGTAACACTTTAAGTAGCAGAAGAAAGTGCAATCCTCTAATGGAAATCAAATACCATCCAGAAAGGTAAAGAGTTGTGCTGCCAACACCTCTGCCAGTTCTGTTAACTGACACTCCTTGTATTGTTCAAGCAATTCAAAATGACTTGGTACAAGACAGTACAAGACCCTATCTAGAATAATATTGACCTCCTATAGGCAATAAAAATTCTTTGAAAGAAGATGCAGAGAAGATCAGGGAAACAAGGAATCCATCTTGGAAGGTAAGAGAGCTTTATTTAGTACAGCAGAACAAAAGCTGAAAGGAGACATGATTTTTACCTGCGCTGAGGAGTTAAAGTCCAAGGAGGCAGAAGATGCTCAAAAACAATGGTTAGTTTAAAACTTCGGATTGTTTTTTTCTGCCAGCACAGTCATGCAAAGTTTATTAGACTTTTAACCAACAAAATTAATTATGAGCTTCTGAAACAGCCTCTCAACAGGAGAGGAGAGATGAGGCAAAACCCATGCAACTAATGTAATTGAGAGCTTAATCTTTTTTGTAGATGTCTGTGATGTAATGGAGCTTCCTGCAATGCAGATGTGGATTTAACAGCCAGAGCTTTGGACACCTGCATTTCTGTGGCTCACTACAAAGCAGGGAACATAGGCAGGTAAACAAGTATTTCAGTAGGATTCTACCTTCAAAGAATGGGATGCAGGCTGTAGGTAGGCAACTTCCATGTCCATAAAGATACCATCCATCAGAAGGTGAGGCACAAGAACCTCCACTGACAGCTCAGAGAATGAAATACACAGAATTGCAATAAGCAGCCAATATTCAAATGAGATCAGGAAGGCTCCCTTTGTGTACATACTGAAAAGACAACAATGACAAAACCTCAAGGGGTCCTAGCCCATAGTTTGTCTGTAGCTGATGATCTTCATACATGAAAAGCACTTGACTTTGGTTGCTTGGTTGATTTCTCTTTGCAAACAGACTGTTAGGGTGCAAAGAAGTATCTGGCATCACCTTGGACATATTTGGAGAAGCAAAACTACAGGCAAGCTATTTTTTCCATTAAGTCTCTTCCTTTCTAACTTCGAAGGTACATTCCAGACACCTGTACTCTGCTAAAGACTGCTACCTACATTTTTAATTAGTTGAAAGATCAAAATTTCCTAGACTGCTGCTGAAACTTGAATGCTATACAGCAATTCTACCGAAGGGTCATTAAAAGCATTTACCTACCTCTTCTGGTTTAACTTCTCTGCTAGTGAAATCTTTTATGCAATCCAGGAAGCAGTTTTCTGTAATTTTATTATATGTTCCAAGAAACTCCTTGAACTATAAATAAAAATTGGACAATGAGTATTAAGAAAAATTTCTACATTAACTTTTCTTATGCACAGCTGCATGGGCCATTTCATGACAGTAACATTTCAAGTATGTGTCAATCGAAAAATTTACCATTAGTCAGAATATGTCAGCACGAAATGCTGCTAGTATCCAAATCAGATACTATACTGTGTTTGTCAACATCTTTTACTCTATGTGACAAAATAACAGATCTTCAAAGCCACCACTCATTAATACAGCATCTTACCTGCTTGATCTGATCAGCTTCTGAGATTTGTCCAGCCATTTTCTACTGCTTGTGATTCAGTCACCTGTTCTGAAAATAAAAATCAAGTTTCACATAAAAATCATATATATGAACTGCAGCATTTTACAACAGAATCAATCTTCTATGTCCTTGAAGCATGTTTAAACACAGCTTTGCTAGCGCACTTTCATGCCATCCACTTGAAGGAAAGTTATCTATTTTAAATGCACTCAGTTAAAAATGTCCAGACATGAAACCTTCACAGATACACCTGTTAACTACTGTCCTTTAAACACTTTTTAAGCCTTTCAAACAGTTATAGTTTTTTTTTTTAAATCACTGTAAATGCTATAAATGCTTTCAAACTCACACAGTAGAACAAGGGTGGGAGTAGGAGGGAGAAGCAAGCAATAATATTTTCTAGCCTTATAGTTTCAGTGACTTTTGATGCTATCTGTAAAGACAGTAAGGAAGAAAGGCAAGTATTAGAATTGTATCCACTCTGAATAAATGCAGCATAAGCCAGCTTGCAGAGATGCAGATGCTTGGTTTCTATGTAGCTGCATTCTCACCAAACACTTAAACTGGAGCAAATGTTCTGGTCATTGAACACAGTGAATTAAATGTAAAAAACCACAGAAGAATGAGAATGGCCTTAAAGGAAGTGAAACACACAAAGAAAAAAGGGAAGAATGAACAATCATGGATCCAAGAATTTAAGCTATTATCCTCATGGAAGACTCACATTCCTAATCCAATACAGTAAATGAGGCTTGAAAGCATCCCTGTTGGTTTCCTAGTAGAATAGTGAAAGGTAGTCTTCCTTTTCCCTTAATTTACACATTATCTAAGACCTATCCCAGATGATAATGTAGAGTAATGTTACAGGTTAACAAGAACAAGATCCTTCAGTTTAATTCATGTCAACTTGTGGAAGAAAAATTAGCACTGAAGTGCAATCTCTTTGTGAAAAAAGCTCATTCAGCCCTTCTGCAAGGGCTACTTAAAGTTAATCCTGTATTATGTTTTGCCAAATTTTGAGCAAGACATGAATGTTTTAGAAATCTTAAACTATTCAATTTTCTTGGCAGGGGTAAGGGATAGGGTAAGCAAGCCTTCTAAACAAGAACAAAGAGACAATAATAATTGGTACAACAGAAAGAAAACTAAGCAACTAAAAACAGCACTAGGGAGCTGTCACAAGTGCGCACTCTCCCAACACTCCCTTCCAGCAGCAAAGGCATTATAACATCTGCATTTTAGCATTATGCTTTGCCACTGCACAGTAAGCCAGTTCGGGGACTGGAGGCAAAGAGCACATGATATTGAATTTAAGATGCATACCCCCACAACCAAGAATTCATCATGGGCATATAAATTGCACGGGTTACTCTTAAGGAGAGCCTATGTTGCTCAGAAGGGGTTACTCAAGTTAATGTAATATTCTAATTTGTTTTAGGGAATTGGACATGATTTGGTTTGGGACAACCTGTGAAAATGGATGGTGACCCCACTTGACATTTCTCAGCCTATCAGAAGGAAAATCATTGACAATTCTATAAAGCCAGATTAAGTAGATTGTATCAAACAGAGAATTAGAAAGCACAGAGAACAGGAAAGACTTCTGTCCTCTCCCAGGCACAGACTGTTAAAGACTTCAACTGTCAGTGCTGTTTTCTCATACTCAGTATTGCTTTGTTAGGCTTTTTATTCTTCTCTGACTAGTCTGCCAAGCTTAGAATTAGACTTACTGAACTGCAGTTCCACAAAGCTTTTACGCTTGCACTTGGGAGATGGCCCTGATTTAAATCAGCACAATGACACTGTCTGATTTTAAGTGTCTGAAACTCTTGTGCCTCTACAGGTATTTTACACTTTCCACACAGCTGGCAGTGAAATTGAGTGGCTCTACTGCACGTCTTCACTAGCCATAAATTATATACAATTGCCTTAGACATCTAAAACTGCACTACCTAAACATTCCCAGAATATCTGGTTTATTCTTAAAGTCTGTTAAATGTATCATTTCAAACCTTGCTGTTCTTTGTCCCCTTTCCCTCCAGCCTGTGGAACAAGAAAAAACAGGTGACAGAAGAATCCATTACAGGGCTCCACACCTCAGCTGGCACACCACAGAGCTTGCAGAGCTGCTCAAACAACTCCAGCATGCTTCAGGTTTAAGCCTACGGAGCCTGGATTACTTTCCTCTGGGCTAAACATGGTTTGAGAACTTAGCACTGCACTTTCAAACATGTCACATTGAAGAAAGCAGTTATCTCTAAATAAACTTCTGTAACAAGGGCCACGTGGTCTGGATGTGCTGGTTCACCAGGAAAGTACGAACGGCCAGGAAGTCTCCCTTCTTGAAGGCCCTGGAGCTCTTCCATGAAACTATGTAAAAAAAAAATACCTATGAAACAAGCAGGCTGCAAAAGTAATCACATAAAATTCAGGACAAAAAGATTCCCTCTTCATTTCACATGCTACTTTCAGCATTTGGAGATACATGGTGAGATGAAAAAGGGACTAGTCAAAAGATGACCGGATAATAGGCTGTACCTGGTGCGCAGTTATAATTCACAATCTCATGGCTGTGGGCTAGACCCTGCTATGAAGACAGGAGAGATCAGTTGCGGAAGACTTCCCAAGGCCGAAGTTACCACAGCTAGTTTGAAATCAGACACCTGAGAGCCTCTCTGAACAGGCTGAACACACAGAAGAGTGACTGGCCTGGGGGAAAACGCGTATTTTTCTGTAAGCGATTTCCTATTTAAGTTAGATTAGGCCTGACTAATACTCGACACAGTAACAGCAACCCCTGACCTGAAGTGGCTGGAGAGAAGGCAATTTCACCGTGATTTTGTATACTTGTCTCAGTTTTTTTAATTACATCCTTCAGGCCTTACTTTCAAGGGCACCTTGAGCTTCTCTATCCAGGCAGACCCCAACTTCGCCAAGCCCCGACCAACAGCCCCGGTGCGAGCGGAGGGACAGGGACGGGACAGGACAGGGACAGCTCCAGAAGCAGAACGCGGTTTCCTGCCCCCACAGGAGCTCCTTCACCCCTCATCCCCGTCAAGCCCAGCCCAGCCCGCCCCGGAAGCGGCCTGCCGCAGCCTGCCGTACCTCCCCGCGCCAGGGCCCCGGCAGGAGCGGCGGTGCCCGCACTCACCCGCGGCTCTCGGAGCGCGCACGGGCTCACTCACCACCCGCCCGGCAGCGCCCGTACCTGCCCGCCACGCTGCGCCACTGGAGGCGGGCAGGGCTCGGGAGCGGGTTTCCTTCCGGAAACTATTGGGGAGCGGACTGCGCGCACGCGTGAGGGGCTGCGGCCGGGTTGTCGTTGCCATGGCAGCGGGCGCTTCCGGCGAGGGCAGTGGGCGGGACTCTGGGTCCGCCGGGAAGCGCTTCCCGGAACTTTCAGGCCGCTCTCCCTGCGCGGAGCGGCCGCCCGGCGCGCGGGCATGGCGTCTTTGTCGGAGTGCTGCCTTGGACTCCCTTCCCGAGCTGTGCGATGAGAGCCGCATGGACACGGAAAGCAGCTCCAGCCTCAGCCCGGACTCCTTGGCCAGCCCCACGGCGGGCGACGTGCTCATTCACTCCACAGGTGTCCGGAGGGAGAAGCCCGTTGAGGCTGCGGCGGCGGCTGGTGGCCGCCTGAGGAAAGTGACTGTCGCGGTCAGGAAGCTGTGTGAGGTGGTTGCTCCGTGCCACGCCACCGGACCGCCCTGCGCTCCCGCCTCGGTGTCAGCGGGCAGGGCCCCGCGCGGGGCAGTAACCCCAGGCCCCTCCGCAGGTGCGTGATACACCGCGAGCCCGCAGCTTCGGGCCCGGCTCGAATCGCTCTGTAGTGTTTTCAGGCTTTCGTATCTAAGGAACGGTTTTCTTATGAAAATTCCACCACGCTTTCAAAAGGCACGTTTGTTTGTTTTCCCAAGCTGTGTTTTGCATGTGAAAAGCGAGTTGTGCAAGGTGAGGTGCTCAGTCATAGTTCTGCTAACAGAACTCCGGTCCTGACTCCAGATTCCTAGTCCTTAATTATTAGGTAACTCACCTTTACCATAGGAACCTCATAGAGTGGTTTGTGCTGGAAGGGATGTTAGAGATCATCCAGTCCCAACCCCGTGCCGTGGGCAGGGACACCTTCCACTAGACCAGGTTGCTCAAAGCACCATCCAACCTGGCCTTGAACATTGCCAGCAATGGGGCAGCCACAGCTTTTCTGGGCAACCCGTGGCAATGTTCTACCGCCCAAATAGTTGAGAACTTCTTCTTTATATCTGTTAATTTCACAAATATACCTGGCAGGGAGGCTTTAGGCAGCACCAGAGGATGAAACTGTATGTGTTCAGGGATCAAAGTTAAGAACATTGATGCCTTTCTTGTCTGTCACAGTTTTTAATGCAGTTTCTAGCTCACTGCTGTAGAACCAGTTGTATCTCTTCAATTCTATGCCCACACTATAGTCAGCAAGAAAATTTGTGCCAAATAGAATATTGTTGCTGCCAGCAAACAGCTTAGAGTAGTCCCAATATTTGGGCCGCCTTAATGTTTTTATGGAATTGTATGAATTATTTTGTGATTTTATACTAAAAGAAATAGAGTGTCTTTTAGATGCTGCTTCTCTTTCCCTGCTTCTTTAAAGATTGCTTTTCTGGAGAGTTTGAGCTAGCAGATGTTCAAGATAGAT
>JAOEHX010027200.1:0-10957 GCA_025448015.1 Bolborhynchus lineola | reverse complement strand
ATTTGTAACCCTTAGTAGTTTTGCTGAATTGGGATGATAAGGAAGTAAGAGAGTGGAAAGTTACTGCTTAGCACTTACACTGTAAAAGGGATGTGAGACGCAAAATAAAGGTCTTCAGATTTCACCAGAACTGGTGTCTGTCTTTGATACACCAATTCTGAGCATTCTTGTTCCATGTGTGCTTAACTCCTGCGCAGTTTCTATCCCTGTATATTCACAGGTAAGTCTGAGTACACAAAACAGCTGGTTGGTAATCCAGCAGTATATCTGCATTAGCAAAGTTTAAGGACAGCTTGCTATGTTAGTGACACAGTCATATTTAGAGTAGAGACTACTGAAACATAAACAGCACAATGTATTTCCTTAGAACATTAGAGTTCCTGCATGTGATGATGGCAGAACCTAGTATTTTCTTTGACTGGCTGAAAGCTATGAACAGAAACGACAGGGTTCATGAATGTAGGTAGAAATTAGATAGAATCAGTCAGATTAAAGAGGAAACAGGACCGGTTCTACTTCCAGTGGCACATTTACCCTGCACTGTCATCAGGTAAGCCTGTGATCTCATGCCTTTGATGTTGATTAGAAAGCTTACTCTCCAGATCTTGAAGCTCCAGTTAGTGAAGGACGGGATTAATTGAGCAAGGTGTGGGCTGTGCCTAGCATATATCTCAGTCAAGTCACCATAGGATCCCTTCATAGTCCAGCAGAGAGCAGGGAGTTGGGCGGGAACAGCAAGAACAGTTCAGGGACTTGTTCACTTCACCCTAAAGTAGACACTTTTTATATGATTAGATTAATCAGGTATATTTAGATATAGGAAGAGATTCTTCACTATGTGGGTGGTGAGACACCGGCACAGGTTGCCCAGAGAAGCTGTGGATGCCCCATCCCTGTCAGTGTTCAAGCACAGGTTGGATGTGGCTTGAAGAAACATGGTCTCGTAGGAGGTGTCCCTGCCCACAACAGGGTGGTTTGACAAGGAGGTCTTTAAGGTCCCTTCCAACGCAAACCATTCTATGATGCTATGAATTGTACTTTAATTTCCACTGACTGCTGGGAAACAACACAACACTTAAAGTCAGGTGAGCTCAACCAGAGTAACTGTTTTTAAGGGTCATTGCAGCAAACACTCACAGAAGACATATACGAGCTGAGTGCAGTGCAACTAGAGCTTACTCAGTACATGGCGGGTAGACATATCCCTTCTTTGCACAGACTTGATTTAATTGGTACTAACATAAGGACACTAGCTTGCAATCCGAAAAGGTATTTGGCTGGTAGATCAGTATTCCTGAGGGCTTCAGGGGTACACTATCAATCAGTGTGGGCTGCAGGAACCTAAAGCAGTTTCAGACATTCATAAAACAGAAATATTCACAGCTTTATGAAGGATACATGTTTTATATAAAACATACCCTTTCTCCCATATAAGCACAAAGGCACTGCTTCTCAGGCACTGGAGTTTGTAGTAGCTATACACACATGCTGAGGTAGTAAGATAACTGTGGAGCTGACCTCCCAGGATGATTGCCTTATTCTCCACAGGGTCTACAGATAGTCAAAATCAATCAATATCTTGTGGAAATCACTAGTTCAGGCTGGTCAATCAGATACTACCATGGCATGTAGAAAGGTCAGAAAAGGGCTGTCGAGATAATACAGGATCAGGCCTGCAGACAGTAACAAATGCATCTTCTGCTCACAAGCACACGTCATATGCTTTGGTTACAGGAAATCAGGGAGACTGGGGCAGCTTTTAACATTTTCACTTCATATTCTATGATTCTTGAGGCTATTTAAGACAATATCACAATGTGAGGGGCGCTGGTACTACCAATATATGTATTCAGCTTTACACACAGCTGACACCATTCATTACCTGCTTCTTGTGTCGCAGCCAAAACTTAAAATACTTTAGTTTGTAAAAAGTCAACAAAACATGGAACCATGAAGCTTCAAGTCATCTGAAACATACAGCACTTATTAGATTTGTTTGTGGATTGTCATCCAGGAAGACTGCATAATATTGCAAGGGAAAACAAGCTACAGAAAGCAGATGCCTTAACAGCTACTAATTAGAATATAATTACTCTTTCAATTACCTTTGCTCACCACTCAGTCCCCAAGCCAGCTACTGACAGACATCAGCTGTCCATGTAGCATCCTCATCTAACACAAGCCCTACTGAGTGTGAAATCAAATGAAACTCTTCTACACCAACATTAACAGCATTCTTTTCAAATGCACAGCAGTAGGAAGGCATGCTGAATATTTCATAGCACGTTTTATAACTAGTGCCTCCTTTCTGAGCTGATAGAAATACTGTATATCAGAATTTCAGTGCTGCATAGCTATAGACAAGCAATTAAATTCTCTGTATAAACACAAACACATGACAAATCAAAGTCATGCTGAACTAAACATGGCTTTCCCCATCCTTTTACTTGAGTTCAGTCTCCTGCTCTTACAAGCATTTTGTCATATGATATCTCCTAGCATCAATCGCTTCCTTACTTAAAAACAGAGAAGGTTCCTTGCACACTGAAGGAATGAAACATAAATACAGTTCTTACTTCTCCATGGAGAATTTTCTATATATTCTAAGAAATTGCAAATCCCCCAATCACCATCATCTAGAGATGTACATAAAGCTGGTGATTACTTCTTGTAATTCTCACAGTGCCTAGAGTCCTCCTACAGCTACAAGATCCCTCTGTAGTGGCTCTGTAGCTGCTGGCACTGTGAGCAAGCCCACACTGTCACAAGCACACAACATTAAGCATGTAAGAAAAAGGAAACAATCTCAATTTACAAATGAGAAACTAAAGCTGAGAGACACTTCCCCCAAAACATGAGAGACTCAACCTCAGATTTCCTGCTCTCAGCACAGCATCACCACTGTGTGTCTGTCCTTCTTTCCCAAAAGGATGGGCTTCTTTGGTTTTAAATCAATACATCTGAGTTCTGTGGGGACCTGAATTTTTGAAGCTCATCAAGCAAAGAGACTGTTTGAGACATAAAGAATTAGTCAGCAGGAGAAAGCCTATCCAAGTGCTGCTTATGGGGGTGGTGGTGCCACTCAGCTGCAATTACAGTGGTATGGCTGCAGTACACAAGTGCTGCAGGAGGAACCTGCGCTTGTTTCTTGTCTAGCACACTCTACCAGGCAGCATACACACTCCATCAGCTTTTTTGTAGGCGAGCTAACCAGGCTTCTTTTCAGATCTGCCTTTTTTTGATCAGTTCTCAGAGCATGCTCTTTGTCCCCAGAGGAACGAATCTGTTTTCTAACAGGAAAACTGTGGGCACACAAGATGGCTAAGAGCTGGCACAAAGATATTCAACCTGAAGGGAGAAGAGTCTCTAATACCTAGCAAGAAAAACCTGGTAACCATCCAGAGAGGTTTCCCTCAACCACAGCTGGAGAAGGACCCCCTTGCCTGGCACCTGTTTCTTCCATTTTACATTCACCTGCCTCAGCCTGACCAAGGTTTGCAAGCCTATGTGTGACCTAGCAATAGAAATGGCCCTTCCAGGCTACCTGGTGCTCTCCCAAGAAGCTTCCAAATTGGGTTTGGGAGTTGGCATGGCTGGGGAATTCATCTAGTTTGGGCACGTCCACCCTGTTTAAGAAGACAAGCGGGTTTAGCTGTAAGAACATGGACTGTTCATAGAATCATAGAATAGTTAGGGTTGGAAAGGACCTTAAGATCATCTAGTTCCAACACCCCTGCCATGGGCACGGACACCTCACAGTAAACCATGTCACCCAAGGCTCTGTCCAACACAGCCTTGAACACCACTAAGGATGAAGCATTCACAACTTCCCTGGGCAACCCACTCCAGTGCCTCACCACCCTTACAGTAAAGAACTTCTTCCTCATATCTCACCTGAACTTCCTCTGTTTAAGTTTAAACCCATTACCCCTTGTCCTAAGCTCCTCTTCAGACAGCTCCACTGGAAACAAATCATTAGCAGAAAAGATCAAAGGGAAGAAAAGAAACTTGTTCTTTCAAATTCTCCTTGTTTCTTGCATCCACCACAGACCACAAGGTCAATAGTCATTTGTTTTCCCGCACAAACCTCTGCTTGGGAAGAGGTGGCCAGCGAGATTACAAACTGCAGACAATTCTCCCTCCTGACCACACTAATCAATATCTCTCATTAATTTGCCAAACATGGTTATCAACATGAGGAGGCTCTTTAATAAGACCCAGAGGCGGCTTTTTAGTTCTAAAGAGAGATCATTAGTGATGTGCACCCAAATAGGTCAAACTAGCAGATAGAATATAAAGCAGTTTTCTATACCAAAGCATCCTTCTTAAAGGAAAATCATGGTCAATCTTGCATCAGTTTGTTTTCTTATTACAGGCAAATTTAGCATGCAAGTGGCAGCTGATCAGATCTTTGCCTTTTCCTCTTCTGCAAGTGAAAAGCACAGAGAATAGCATTACAAAGGCTAAACAAAAGGTGAAAGAAACAGCAGCTCCACTGAAGATCAAGTCCTGCTGCCAGGGGAGTTTGAAAGATTCCTAATCCTGAGAAATCCCTGCCCCTTTCAAAAACAAAAGAAAAACAAGCCCAAAACAAATGAGCTTTTAACAGATATTGATCTTATCAATACAAAGAACCCATTTCATGAGTAGGAAATGGTGGAAGAAAGATGCTCAAAATGAGGGCTGTACAAAAAGCTTCCTGACTGCTTCCATGTAGGTTACTTACCTAAAAATTTCCTTGCATTTTTAGTGATCAGTAGGATTTTTAATTCATTCTGACCTAGATTGTAAGATACTCTTCTGCAAGAGGCAGATAGAGGGATCCACCCTCTGCAGCTCACAACAAATCAACATAGCTTTTTATTATTTCTTATGTAATTCTCTCCTGTGGATATTATTCTGATTATTAAAGGAATGCTATTTAGATAGTGGAATGATTAAAATATATTTCATTTAATGTAGCCTTTAACATAAGACTCTTCTTTGGGAGATATGACGCTACTTTATTAAGCCATTGTTCTGCAAAGATGCATGAACTTACCTTCCTGTACAGACCTCTCTGCTGCGTTCAGACCTTAATTATATTAAATCCAAACTCTGACATTTTCCAGAAATGCTGCTTGGAAATTCATCCATTTATTCAAAAGGGAGAGACAGATAGTTCTTTTCTATGATTATTTTTTATAAATTATTAATATTGATTAAATATTTGTTGAATTTATTTGCCATCTCTGAAGATGAATGTAAATATGTTTTAAGAAATGTGCCTCCATCCTGTTAGATTTATTAGTTCTAAAACTCTGGAATGCATGAAGACACATGGAAAATTAAGATTTTTTGATTACCCAGAACAAGGGGAGATGTCAGATACAATGGGGGAGTTCTCTCATCTCTCCAGCTTTGAATATTTAGCATACTGCTTTTCTCACCCAAGCATTTTCCTAAGCCTTTAAGTAAGAATTAGAGAGTTAATGCATCTATGCATGAGCATACTGATAAAATAGCTTTACATTTATATAAGATTAAATTATATTTAAAAATTAAAACAGGTTTTGCTTTTATCTGCTCTAGTTCCAATCTCTTACAAAGAGATAATCCAGCTAGTTCCAGAGTCAGTGCCATCTGTATTTTAATTTATTATAAAGTCCCCAAACTGTTAATTATACATCAGAGGACACAAATCTAAATATAACACAGAGTTCTTGGAATCCATGTGAAGCTAATATTGTGAGAATATTGGCACAAGATAATAAAGCTTTCTTATTGCTTATTGATACTACTTTTTTTATTGTAAAATTTCAGCCTTTCCATGTAGCAACTTTATCCCAAGCGAAAATAGAAGCCAGTCTTTGGCAGCTAGTGGTATGGCCTTAAACAATGAGTGCTTCCCTTCACCTGCTGTGAATCAGAAACATCTTTAGAAAAACAAATGAGTTGAGGGGGCAAAACTAGGATGCTACTGAACACAACTGCAAGCTTGATTTGGCAGTATGTCTTCCTGATGATCCTCCCTGCAAAGACAGAAGTGCAGCATCTCAGAGCTAGCTTCACAGAAGCACTCCCATGGACCAAGACATTCAGGCTGATTTTACAAGAACAAGAATCTGAGGGGTTTGACTTGTAAGCATACAGAAACAGCATCCTACAAAAAGCCTTGTGCAAAATTGATTTGCAAATTAAAATTGCTCTAACTGCTGTTTCTTTGGTCAGATCAAGAATGTATTTTGAAGTCCAAAATGCCTGTCTGCCTGAGATCACAAGGCTGTGAGCCTGCTTAATCTACAGTCTCATATATATACATGAACTGATTTCCTAACCTCTTTGTTCCATGCCTCCTCTCTCTTCCTGTATGTACTACAAGGAGTACAAGCAAAATGCGTCAGCGTTACCTTCTTCAAGATCATCTCACTATGAGATGATCTCATATACACATTCCACATACACTGAGAGATCCTAGAGCAAAGTGAAACCATATATAGCAAGCAGCACTTTGGCTTTGCATTGCCTTGCAGTTCCAGTGCACAGCCCCCACATGATTCAGGCTGAGTAATTTAAGATGTTGTAGAGAGAAGGTATGGTTCACTGTCCCTTGTTTCAGTACAGCCATATCCTTCACTCATGATTTATATTATATCTAGTGTACTTCTGAGCTTGTCTTGCAGTCTGTATTTAAATTATGACATCTAGGTAGATTAGGACTAGGCAAGATTTCAAGGAAAGTCTATCTAATTCTAATTCTTTTCTTCCAGACTAGAGGTAAGTATGCCTGAGGCAACTCAGCGAGAGACAGACCCTTCTCCAAGATGCATGATGTCTTTATCACAGTATCTTGATTCATCATGAGTGAAGATTCCCAAGTGCTGCCTAACTCAGAAATCAATAGGAATCAGGACCAGGGAACTTGCTGCTTTGCAGAATATACCAGAGCACTCCCATTCTGATCCTTTTGCGCTTCACTGAATGCTTGGCAAGACAGAGTGATAGAGATGCTGGTAGATCAGAAAGCAAAAGCACAGATCAATCCACAGAAGCACTGGCAAACATCAGCAATGTGCAGTGGTACTGGGTACTCGAGTGCTTTGGAGACCCTTAGTACATGGCTTCACACATCCTTTAGGCACCAAAGTACTTTAAGAAAACTGTTATCTGGGTATCTAATACTTATAATGCATAACAGGACTTCCACTGTTTTTTGATAAGTTATTTTTTTCTCTTGTGTTGGTAGCTTTTTGTCCTGCTAAATATACACTACCCTCTAACAATAGAAAAGATAAAGCAGTTGCTGGGACTGCATAGGCCTGCAAAATTACTCACAGCAATTGCACAGTACTTAAAATAAATATTTCATAGAATCAGCGAGGTTGGAAAAGACCTTTAAGATCATAAAGTCCAACCACTACCCCAGGACTGCCAAGTCCATCACTAAACCATGTCACTTAGGGCCTCATCAACACAGTTCTTGAACACTTCCAGGGATGGAAATTCCACTATTTCCTTAGGAAGCCTGACCACCCTCTAAGTGAAGAGATTTTTCCTAATATCCTGTCTAAACCCCCCCTGAAGCAGCTTGAGGTCATTTCCTTTTGTCCAATCACTTATTATGTGAGAGAAGAGAAAGACCCCCACTTCACTACCTTTCAGGTTGCTGTAGAGAGAGATAAGGTCCCCCCTGAGCCTTCTCTTCTCCATACTGAACAACCCCAGTTCCCTCAACCGTTCCTCGTAAGACTTGTCCTCCAGGCCCTTCACCAGCTTTGTTGACCTTTTCTGGATTTGCTAGAGCAACTCAGTATCACAGTTTAGACATTTGCATTAATTGCCATTATTGCAGAATCTTACGACTATGAAGAACACTTCTCTGAATAGCTGATATTCTGGTATTTTTTTTTACCTGATACCTTTAACTTTTAAAGCTGATACTTTCAAAAGAACAGTTTAATAATTTCAATGTCATTTACAAGAAAAATTTGGAATTAAATAATATATTATGTAGGTACTTCATTTAAGCAATTAAATGCAATAATTCAAAAATTTGAGTTTTGGGGATATGTCTAAGTTACTTGAAAAAATAGCAAAAATGCATATTCAGCAGCAAGATAAAACCAAAATCAGTCTGAAATATCACTTGGGATTTCACAATTTTCTTTGTTTTCTAGCTGCAACTTAGCTAGCTCAGGGTTTGGAGACAGCTTTCTCCTCATGCATGATCGTTTTGCAAAATAAATATGCAAAGCCCATGCATTTCATTATAACCACATAAGGACAACAAATCCAACAAACTGTGCATTTCTTTGACCTGCAGGGCTGCAAGTATAAATATAACCTTTTCACTTGTGTTCTCTGCCAAGCCAAGTTTCCCCATCACAGTGTCAACCCCCCAGCACCAGCTCTCTTGCCAGCATTCTCTGCCCTTTTGCAGGGCAACACAGGAGCAGACCAGCAGGAGTGCCTCTGAGGGAGCAGCCATGGCTCCCAGCTCCTGTTCAACTGCTGTCTTTCCCTACCTAACAGGCAGGCAAGAGAAGACAGAGCCAGACTCTTCTTGGAGGTGCTCAGTGACAAGAGGAAAGGCAATGGACAAACCGCAACACAAGAAACTCTGACCAAGTAGGAGGAAAACTTCTTTTACTATAAGATTGGTCAAAGACTGGACCAGGTCACTCAGGCTTGTGGATCCTTCACCCTTGAAGATATTCAGGCTTCAACTACACATAGCCCTTGGGAATATAACAAAAACTGGATGTGACCTGAGCAGAGGCTAGACTAGATGACATCCCTTCCAATCTTCATTACTCTACAACACTATGACATGGAGACAAACAGCTTTTCAATCAAGGAGCTTCAGCTGATCAGCATTTTACACACGCTATACATTTGGCAAATTCTGAGACACGTAAGTAGCACAGAGCACAGGAAGAGGACACTAGGTACTTCAGTACTACACATAACCCCTAAAAAATGAATCCCAAGGACCATTCCCCAAAACAATACAATCCACATGATACTAATATATCTATGCTTCACTACACAGCTACCTTTCCTTTAGTATTTATCAGAGTGGATATAATAAAGGGGATTTGTACCAACATACCTGCCACATATAAAAACAAATTTCTGCCTTGCCTTGAGGTTAATATTCAGTAATCTTTATGAGTGTGCATTTTCTGCATTGCTAATACATTCTTCTGTAACTCCCTCTCCCCCCTCTACTTGGGTTCTAACAACTGAAAAGGATTTTAAAAAATAAAGTACAATTTAATCCATTCTCTAAGGAATGCTTCACTGAAAAAGGGAGAATAACCTTGTATAATTATAGCTGCCAGGATTTTTACCTCCTGGTAAGTATACTAATAGTCTTGCACTAATTGCAACTCTCCCCCTCCTCCTCTAAGTTTTCAATTCCAGTCTCAAACTGTTTCTTTATGCAAACATTGTTAGAACTCACTACCACAACACTCTTTTCCCCATTTTGGGATAAATGCCAGGGCCTCTGGGGAGCTGAGGGCTCTTCCTTCCAATCCTGCCATTAAGGCTTGTTTGAAAGAGCACTGTCATACCCCACCTTAATCTAAGAAAGCATCAGTCGCAAGGAGAGAGAATATATTTCATTATACTGACTGATACAGCTGGAAAAGAAGACAGATTGCTCAGCTGAAAGGAGCCAGTCACAGAAACTCCCTGCTCGGTGCTGGACCAATGCATTGCACAGCAGAATCACTTCATTGACTGCAAATTAAATGACACCTATACAACACCTGGTCAATCACCATGGCTGATATGGAGATAGGAAGAAAGAGGCATGCTGCATCCAGTGAAAGACCATTCAACTCATTGCACCAAAAAAAAAAAAAACCCAAGTAACTTCACTCTTGCCAAAACCTGGACAAGACACACTTCATGTTACAGCCAGCACAGCCTTCCCACAAAATGCCACAGACAACATAAAATGCTTGTAAAATACCAATTCATATGACAGTGGAGCTGCACCTAAAATTCAGTGCAATATTAAGATGACTGGAGATCAGTGATTCGATAGTGTGAGCTGCAAAGAGATCCCTTCATGGCCTCCAAAGTACTGCATCCTAGCAAGCTCAAGAGCTGGAGAGCTTCATTTCATGCAGGAGTCATTGAGCACAGAAGAGATTACTACAGCTGGCTGAACACAAAACATCTTGCACATCAACTTACATCCGCAGGAGAATATATAGGATATTAATTTACTGGTATGAATTTTACCAGTCCCAAAGTTTCCTTAGATGGTACTGGATTTTTGGGGTTTTTTGATTTTTTGGGTTTGGGTCTATTTTTGGTGCTGTTTTCTTTGCTTGTTTAGAGTCTTTTTTTTTTTTTTTTTTGCAGTGGGGGTGGGTTTGGTTGGGTGCTTTTTAAGAGCGTAAGGAAAGGAAGCTGCTCAAAGGCGTGTGAGAATGAATAACACAAAGCAACCTCTGGTTTCAACTCTGCAACCTCTGCCTCCCCAGATGGGCAAGTACACAGCTCTTTTTCACCGAGCCATCACTTCAGCTAGGCAAAGCAAGGCAAAAATGAAGCCTTTCAGGCAGGCAAACCGTCTGCTATACACCTCAGCTGCATAAGATACCAAAATGGCAGCAATGATGTTCCTCTTCTGACGAGAGCTATCCACTGCTTCTGATTTCAGCTTTGCTAGCCTAAGATATAAACACAGGCCCTGAAGAAGAGGTAGGTAACATATTCAGCAGCCCTCAGAAGCTGAGATGCTCTTAGTTACAGCTCTTGCTCTAGCTGCTTCTGAGATGCTATTTCCCGTATATGTAAAAGGCATATGAAACAGTCACAATAAAATTCAAAAGAATGCGCAATAACTTTGTATCATTTCCATTTCATAGACTCATAGAATAGTTGGGGTTGGAAAGGACCTTAAGATCATCTAGTTCCAACACCCCTGCCATGGGCACGGACACCTCACAGTAAACCA
>JAOEHX010027199.1:0-35620 GCA_025448015.1 Bolborhynchus lineola | reverse complement strand
TCTGGTCTAAGAGCAGAGGAAATACTTTTTGCTTCTTGATAGAAGCAAAGCACAAGACTCGCAGAACTGGGCTGAGCTTCACTGATGTGGTTACAACTTGAAAGGAAGTAATGAAAAATGAAAAGCTGCTGCAGTGAAAATAAGCAAAGGATGGTACTTGGAGTTCAGAGAGATAATACAAATCAGGAGTCAGGTTTGTATCTGTATCCTTCTAAACTTATATAGTTAAGAGTCTGGGTGTCATCAGGGGCTGAGATGATTATGATTCGTTTCTAACTTCTACTAGTGCAACTAAGCTATGATATTGGACTAACATAGATCAGGTCTCAGGCCAAAACCATCAGTACTTTAATTTCTAGATCCTCTCAAGCTTTTACTACTAGGATCAGGAGCACCAACAGAAGAATTTAATCTAAAATCAGTTCTGATTTTCAGGCATATGGTGGTAACCCATAGAAAGTGGTAGAATAATTATGCTTAAAATTGCAATATAGGTGAAACAGAGGTGAAAGGCATGAGACCTCAATCTCTGATTGGGAAGTGCAAGAATATTAGGGCTCACATAAAGCCTGCTGTTGGAAAGTGAGAAAAACATGGCACAGTTCTGAAAGAAGATTTAATGCTCCTTCAGAAAAAATTGAATTTCATGTTGATGTTGGTGTTAGACTTGGAATTAGGACTCAGGAGAACCTGAAATGCTAGGTTTCTCAGCCAAGTACCCTCGGAAAAGAATAAGGTTTTGTAAAGATGTATTACGTTAAGGCGATAATGAGGTCCCCTGTTGTAATGGAAAGTCAGCTTTAGTGTTGACTGAAGTCAGGCTTTGAGCCAGAAGTGCCTACAGGGATAATACTCTAAATTCTAATACTAGAATGAGGATTAGTGACAATGGGAATGTCTGAGGGAGGGACGTGTGGGTCACAAGATTATGGCAGTGAATTCAGCATTAGGGACTCATTCTGGGAGAGCAGGGATTGATGAGTTAGACCCATTCATAGACCTGAGTGGTCAAGGGCAACTGTCAGTAAATTGAATACTTCGTTGTCATTCCAGGGTAAGAGCTGTCACTGTGCTGCATGCGTATGTTTCCATATGTAAAGATATATATATGTGCAGAGTATATATATATATATATATATATATATACACATAGTTAAATTTTGACTTGAGACTGAATCCAAGGTTTCAGGAACAGTTTCAGACTGAAGGAGCTGAATAAGTAAGTATTTTATCTACAATTACTTAAATTCATGAAGAAAGGAGTGGTTTTGAGATAGGCTATATTTTTGAGAGTGGAAGTAGTATTCAAGCAGCAGCCTTCACAGAACACAGACTTGTTGCTGAATTCTGAAAGTCCTGCCATGTCTCTGAGACACAGATTATGTACACTTCAGAAGCTAAAGAGGGGTCACCTGTCTCTGATATCAGCATGTACAGATCCAGCCATCCCTGGCGGTGTCCAAGGCCAGGTTGGACAGAGCCTTGGGTGGCATGGTCTAGTGTGAGGTGTCCCTGCCCACGGCAGGGGGGTTGGAACTAGGTGATCTCAAGCTCCTTTCCAACCCTAACGATTCTATGATTCTACTGGATTCAAACTTAAACAGGGGAAGTTTAGATTGGATATCAGGAAGAAATTCTTTACTGTAAGGGTGGTGAGGTACTGGAATGGGTTTCCCAGGGAAGTTGTGTAGATGCAGCTGTAGATGCAGTAAAATTTAGCACTACCTTGAGCCATAGCTAAGGGCTTCTCTTCACTGTAGAAGAGAATCACACAGTTCAACAACCTAGTGAGGGCAAGCACCAACTTCAGTCCTATCCTGCACATTGCATCACCCTGAAACAAGTTTCTTTCCTTAACTTACATCTAATGCAAATTCTGAATTTATCCTCAGCTTAAATGAGTGACAGCCTATACAGAACTATAGCCACTTCAGCTCAGGGGCACACCTGTCGAGCTGTACTTGCATGGATCCCCACATTGATGTCTGTACACTGTCTGCAGTGCATTGCTCAGACAGCACCAGTTTACAGGAGGAGGGAAGGGAGCAGAAAACAAATGTCTCAAAGTACCTTTCCTAGCAAAGCCCAGTTGCAATCCTGTTTAAAACTGTGTTAGGAAAGGCATCAAACTGTATTTCCTTTCAGCCTAGAATAAGTCATCCAGGCAGGAAAGTATAGAAATATTTCAATTTCTACAGTATTCTTTTCATTGCCTTGTTTGTTGTTTTCTGTCTTCAACACACATTAGAGAAATATATGCAAAAGAGAGAAATATTTAGATTAATTATGTCACTGAATGCATCAATTTTTCACCTTCAGGATATAAAAAGTAAGGTGGGGTAAAAGAAGAGTTTTAGAATAATTAGTTCAGGTTTTTGTTTCTTGTTTTGATTTGGTTTGGGTTTTTTTCTTACAAAAATCAGTATCAGGAATAAGTAATTACTTTGTTGGTTACATTGCTTTCTTTTTAACATAGAAACAATTATGAAGAATGAAGATATTTTAGTATAATTGCTACATTGATTCGATTTTTCTTGTTCCTTGTATTTAAAAAAAAGCATGGCAGATAAGCTGCTACTATAATAAGTTTTAAGTGAATTCTGTACTGGTAAATGAGTTCAGGCTAATGGTCTTCATAATTGAAGTTTTCTGAAGTAGTGCTTGTTGGAAAATTGTACCTATTACTTCCTCCACAGAAAATTTTGTGTTTTTTCTCTGTGTAAATTGAAATCCTTCATTTAGTAACACTTATGTAGAACTGTCATTGTAATTCCCTGTGAGACTGAGAATTTAGATGTCATTTTACTACGTTCTCCTATCAGCTGGGTCTAGTGCTCTGCTATATATTTAAACATGTGCACTACTGACTTTTTCAATATTCTCATAATTATTAAACAAAATGTTACTTCATTTAATCTGGTGAAATATTTAGTAAGGGTCTTTCCAAATAGGGCTTATAACAAATGTAATTTCTTAGATTGTCCAACAGGCAGCTACAGCCCCTCTATAAAACTTAGAAATACAGTCAAATAGATTTCCTGGAATACTAAAAGTACTCCAAGTGACCATGAGTTGCTCACCATGTGCAAAAGATGCCAGAGCTCCTATTGGCCATTCTCAGCCAGCAGGGACCCTTGCAGCAGCAGCAGCAGCAGCAGCAGCGTTTCAGAAAATGCTCTGCTGGTGCTTGTAAGCACAAGCATAGGAAACTCTTGTGTTTGTTCTCTGCAAAAGCTTGGATTTTCTCTTCCACAATTTAATATAGAGAAAACCTGAACAGATGCCTTTTAGACAAATACACACTTTTCTTTAAGGAAGGATATGTGATTCCACTTTATTTACTCCTGAGGACAAGAACAGAAGGTGTGACTCCAGCTGAGATCACCATAAAAACCAGCAGAAAGCCCAGTCTTAGGCTTAGCTAATTTCACCTCAGAGAAAAACATGTGGGGAAATGCATCCACCAAATGGAAAAAGCAAACAAACACTGTCAACACATCTTTTCCATGAGCCTCATGAAGTGTTTTACTTGAACTTTAAATGCTTTTGAGATCAGCTTTAGGCCAAACACAGCTCACATAAATTTCAGTCACACCTACAACTTTCTGTACAAAATTAACATGGTGGTTGTTGCCTGCTAGGGATGTCAGAGGCAGCATGAAACTTCCTTTCAAGTCTGAGTCATCATAAGACAAAGTTGTTACTGCTGGTTCTGAGGACAAACACCTTGCATATTTGCCATCTCGCTCAAACCTTTCCAATATATTCCTAGGGAGCTGCAATCTTAGGGAAAATATGGTTGTTTGGGCAACAACCCTTTGCAATTTTAGGTCTTAAAAGCTAATTCTGTCATAATAAATCAATCCTTTGTGGAGAAGGCTGATTAAACCTCCATTTGCAAAGATTAATACAGTTACACAATACCAGCGTTCAAGAGTTTGTACTGCCAACAGAGCAAATTCTGCAGGGCCAGGCTGTGCCGTGAGTACTGCTGGATGGGTTCGTTAGGTGAACGGACATCATGTAGCTGATGTCACTTATAAGAACTTCAAAGCCAAACCCTCACAAATAGGTAACAGATTTAAACATTAAGTTACTCTGTTAGAACCATTCTTTCTATTTTAAAAGTGAATGCTTAGAGAAACTCTGAGAACTATCATCTTCTCACTAACTGTTGAAATCAGACAGTGGCTCATCTAGTGAAAATGCACCCAAAAGGAGGAAATTATTTTAATACTTGCTACCTCAACAAATTTGTATCAGACAGGCATGACACAAGACAGTATTTCTCAGCCTTCAGGTGCAACCTGAGTCAGTGGTAACATATCTGCTCTACTGTTATGTCATCTTCCAAGTCTTCAGTATCAATTTTTCCTTACCTCATGTAAGTCACTGTTAGAGGTAAGCAATCTAAGTTATTCAGTAGCCCAGTGGCATGACAGAGGTAGGAAATGAGATGATAGAAAGACAGCAGCATATGATTTGAACAGGAAATCTTATCAGGTTATCCAAATGTTGAAAGTAATTTTAATTTAAACCTTTTCATGAGCCTGACTTTTCAGGTAAGAAAAAAAGACCAAATTCAGAGATGAAACCCTGCTTCACTTTGTCTGGAATACAGAAGCTGAGGAGAACACATGGGACTTGATAACAGCCCAAATCCTATATTTATTTCTCAGAAAATCCTTAGAACTTCAAATGAGCATGCCAGATATACATTAGTGAAAGGGCCAAACTGGAGGTATATTGCCCTACCCAGCTTCCTTCTCAGCACAATGCATCAGTGCACGTCATGCCCCATTTGAAAAAAAGAAAAAGGCTTAGTTGTGAACTACTTCTCTACTTCTGCATGTCCTACTGGCAGGAGACAGGGGCTGCTCAGCATCATTAATGCTATTAGAAATTCAGCTCATCACCTCACTATTATTCAGTGTCATGGTAACAATTTAGCACAGCCACAGAGCCCTTCCAGACTTTTCATGTTCTTGAGTTCCCCTCTGGCCCCTTTCTAATACACACATACAAACACACTCAATTCCTTGCCTCCCAACTCCTTTCAACTGAAAATGCTTTAAAGAGAAAAGAAATAAACAGGTTTTGGCCAGACCTGATAGTTTAGGAAAAAAAAATTTCCATTTATTCTCTGTCACAAGACAAATCTTTGAAAAAGGTAAATGCTATTTAGTATCTGTAGGATAATAAAAGATATAATCTGTTGTATTTCTGTAGTATAAAGCTTTTATATAAAAGCACACAAAAAATAATTATGATTTGAAAGAAAATACAAAGCAATGTTTTTAAATGCATGAATATTCAAATATTAAAACTCAAAGGGGTCTGTAGAAGTTCCTGGAAGCAGAACACAGCAAACCCTACAAACCAGTAATGCTTTCAGAATGTTGTCACTTTATTTTCAATCTAACTCTAAGAACTTCAAGTTTCTGGTTTTGAAGTTGCTTATTAAATAGTAATAATTTACACTGAATGATAGACTGCTCTATTTAATATTAATGAAATAAGTATATGTCATATCTCTTATTTGTAAGTTCATTTTAACAGAATAAATAGAAATTAAAATGCAGCAAAAGAAGTGCTCGGAGAAGAACACTGTCCATCCACCCAGGCAGCTTTCCTCCAGTTAAAACAGCCTAAGCAACTGTGAAGAGTGCTGTGTTCGCTTTATGCCACCAGCTGTTTTGAATGTATAAAAACAGTAAGATAAATAAGTGTATAACTAGGAAGTCTCCAGAGAAAGAAAACCCACCAGCAATATTCTGAAGGGCATTCAAGGGCAAAATGATGTATTTGGAAACACACTGTCATTTAAAGGTAAGGCTACTGATTAGAAAAGATGGCTGGCTGAGAGGCATTGCTTGTGAGGTCTTTAGTCAAGGACATATTTGGTTTTTCCACTCTTAACTTTTTACATCTTTTGCTCCCATTATGGATGCCTCACACTCCTGTTATTCTTATAACGTCTAATTCTAACATCACAAAAACATTAACTTTATTTCACACTTGGAGACATCCATGTCAGTTTGCCCTCTAATGAGATTTTATCTTGGAGAATACAGCTGTTCACATAAAAGGAGCTTAGGAAAAGGACCCAGCAACAACTTCAATCACAGTATTGAAGTCTCTAAATTGGAACAGAAAATTTAAATCCAGCATTTCAACTTCAGAGAATACCTTCTCCTGAGCTGCAGGAAAGGCTGTCCCCTACCATGCTTCCTCCGAAGATCCATTGGTATTATGGGCTTAGCTTTATAACTATCCAAATCACCTATCTTTTGTAAAAGGAAAAAAATAAACAACACACAAAAAACCCCCATCCCAATCCCTTGCTGAGGCTTTATTTAATGCTTTTTTGCACCTGAAAGGAAGACCTTAAAGGCACAGCAGTAAAGACAGATTTATTTAATACAGGAATGAATTAATTTGGGGTTAGGTAGGGAAAGAAGTGCAGGAGGTTTTTGACTACTCTCGGGTGAAATACTCAAAAGAGCTCAGCCCCAGCACTGTCAAATCTGAGCCACCTTGCTCAACAACATCCTGCTACACATCATGTCATCACAAAACTCTAAAGTAAAATGCCCTATCTTGGTCTTGAAAGAAGAATTTCCCTTCAGGAAAAACAAATAAATAAATAAAACAATCAATCTGCCTCTATGCTGGGAATGAAATGGGAACCTGAAAACCTTATTTTTGACACAGAAAGCTGAGACTGTGGAAAACAGGAACCCATATCTACTTCACAAGCTGGAAAATAGGGGAAAGACAACTCCTGGCACACACCTTGCCTGTCTAGAGTCACAGACACTATCCTTTTAAGGGGCACTGTGAAGACCTGACGCTTGTCAGCATCTTCTGAAGGTTCTTGGAGATCTTCCCCTACTCTGGCTGGCAGTGACAAAGCTCTGAGCAGGGACAGCAGCAGCCACTGCTCGAAAGTCTGCTCTGCCATAAACAGAAAGCCAGAGGAAGGTACCATGCACCACCAGGGACAACAGATTCTATGTCCCACATTATCTGAAGAGACACAGGGAGCAGCATAGCAGACAGGACAAGAGTCCAGGACAGTGTTCTGCATATGTCTGGGGTCCAGAAAAATATGATCCTGAGGGCTGATTTGTCCAGAATTTTCTAACTAAAACCAGCACAACAGAAAGCCAAAAGCAGTCAAAGAACTTTTTTCTAATCTCAGTCTCAGGGTTTAGAATTCCTTGTAGTCACAGGCTTTCAACACAACAACAGGCAAATGGAATCAGAAACAGGTCATATTCTGAAACAATTTATCACCTGCACTGTCTCTACTAAGGCTCGTAGTATGCACAGGATATAAACTAACACAAAGTGCAACTTGTGGTCTTGTTTCGCTGAGCCTTATGAGTAGGCATTATTTTAGTATGCTATGAATGGATATGTAACATGATAACAGTAATTTTAGGAATAAAATACATCCAAGACAAAATCTGAAACACTATTCCATTCAATTATGGCCTTGATATTTAGATATACAACAACAAAAGTGTTTTATATACCAGAAAACTAATCAATGTTTTCTTGTTAACAGAGGTGTCATATGGAGAGATTTACAGAGATAGAAAGTCACTAGAACCCATATACTCCTTAAACCTCATTCTGCACTTGATTCCTGAGTTATAAACCCAATTGAACTATCATACTGAAATCCATTAAAATTCTTCCAATGAAATTCCCTTCTTGGCATATTTAAAGTCTCACTTAACCACAGTTTGAGAAACAGAAACAGTAAAAGCTGCTTTCGAGTCCTGAATCATGAGCTTCACTCCTCTGAATCCAAATAAACTGATACCCTATTTCCCTATTAAAACCATATTCTTCTTGAAGCCTTTAGAAGCACTAACCAGCTATTATGCTGTGTCCTAATGGCAACAGGCTTTGCTCCACTGGATCTAAAGAGAAGAAAATATCTACCTTATTAGGGTTACCTTAACCCATCCAAAGTGCCAGTAGCAAAAACTTGACTGCACTTTGAAGAATCTATATCAAGCTATAAACATATAAAGGCCTTTTTCTTGAAAATGTCTTCCAAAACACTGATAGCTGTCATATGAGATTTTTAACAAAATATATCCCATGTAATGCTTTTAATTAAACCACAATGCTACAAGTTTATAGCCGACAAGTTTGCCTCCAAGTTTTCTGCACTGCTGTGTAATACTGAGCTAGAAAATAAAAAGTTGCAGTTGTAAGGGGATTTAAGGTGCTTAATGA
The DNA here is from genome assembly GCA_025448015.1 of Bolborhynchus lineola. Classification (NCBI taxonomy): domain Eukaryota; kingdom Metazoa; phylum Chordata; class Aves; order Psittaciformes; family Psittacidae; genus Bolborhynchus; species Bolborhynchus lineola. The sequence goes on along the minus strand of JAOEHX010027199.1, from coordinate 27,364 downwards.
GTTGGCAGACTTTTGGGTATTGCCTCATTGGAACAACCAGAGACCCTGACATTAAGGGTTTAGGGTTCCAAACACAAGAATTGCATCACACACAAATTATATTATTGAAAACATGCAATTAAATATTCAGAATTGAACACAAGAATAAAGAAATACAGGAATTCAGCCTGGGAATACAGCTCTCTGAATTTTTAAATGACATGATCACACAATTCTTAACCCAGAGGAAGTTTTGGGGTTGTGGGGTTGGGTTTTTACCTTTTAATTTTATATTTATTTGTCTTCCCATTTCTAGTTCAAAAGGTGGAACTTATAACAGATGACAGTGAATCAGCACTACATGAATATGTTGTTTCCTACAGGATCACTGCTTCACTTACTGGAAAAAATTACATAGAAAATGGGAAATGGTTTTAAGGAAATACTGCAGAAGTAGTCTTATTTAAATCATTGAAAGACAGCAGCTGTGAAGAGGTAGATTCTGAACTTGTCTCCAACATAAAACCTCTGCAGTGCTCTCTGAATTAATAGCCAGGCACTGGTATTACTTCTCATTTTCTAAGCTCCCAATTTGAAACTATAAGGGCTTATTCACTGATGCTTTTGGTACTTGCAGCTGCAGTTGAAGGTAATAGGAGTTAGATATTGAGCACATTAATTGATACATAATGCCAAGTACTCTGAAAAATGAGATCTTAGGCACCTATAATGGACAGCAACATTAATGGACACTATTTTTTTCCTGTGACTGCCTTTCCTATGAAACAGTAATAATTTTTAATGTGGACTTGTCATACTACAGAGAATAGCAAAGAGCATCCATTAGGAAATTGGGCATCCTGTGTTCAGGAAATGCTTTCACTGTCATGAAGCAACTTCTGGCGTAGGGCCACACTTGGGCAAGGAGGAGCAAACAGAGTATTAAATATCTGCTCTTCACTTGCCATCTGGCCAACCTCTGAACATAAATCAGGAGAATTAGAACAAAACCTAATCATGTTATTTAGAGCTCTGCATAATGCTTAGGAGATAATTTAACCAAATTAAGACTGCAGAGGTAGTCAGCTTGGCATTTAACTTCTGAGAGCCAAGGTCTGTTATTTAATGCAATTTTTATTTTAGTATCCCAAAACCCAGAGGCACAAATTTCACCTCCTACCATTACAGTGACCCTCAACAGGATCACCAGTAAAGCTTTCTAACTCCCAGGACCATCCAAGACTCCCAGGATCATCCCTCAAAAGCCAGCAATTTACACGAAAGCAGCCACTTTGAGACCTAGAGAACAACCTTTCCCTAGTAGGTGTTAGCAGCAGAGAGAAGCAAGATCCTGTCCTGTGACAAACCCCAATGCAGCTAATACTGACTGCTGAACCTACCATCTCTGCCATTTAACAGAATACAACTTAAGTCATTACTATCAGTGAGCCCTTTCTCAACTAGAAGCTACAAAGAATGTATGTTGTGGTTATGCTGAACTTGAGGAGGGGAAAACCAAAGCAAACAAACAAACACCCCAACTTTATTTTAGGAGTTCAGATAACTTTAGAAACAGGAAGTCTCAGAGTAAGTCCATTTAATGGTCCCTGGACAATTAGAAATGCAGCTTGTTTATTAACTTTAACAATTCATGACCTCTGTTGATCCTGATATTTCAGTAAAAGTCATTTTAACATTTTCAGAAAAGCTTTAAGTCCTCTGTTAGGTTTCCCCAGGCTGAAAGTGGAAGATGCCTACATCCATTACAGAGATAAAACACAAAGATTTGATGGTCTGACTATTTTTAAAAAGCCAGTTTTTTGAGCAATACTGCCATACGTCACTCTAAGGCAGGGAGGGTCTTCACCGACTCAGTGGCCTTTGGTGTAAGATACCAGGTTTTGCAAAGATACTTCAACTTGCAAAGTTCTCATTGAAAGCAAGGTGCATATCTCCAGAAGAAATTTATCACGTTTTCAGTCACACCATCATTTACAAACCTTCATAACTACCATTGCTCCCTCACTGCGATATAAAAACCTCTGTAAAAGCACTGTCAGCAGTTTCAGTATGTGTTTGTTACTATTACTGTATAGTCACAGCCCACATCCCAGTAGCACAGAAGTCAGAACCCAGAGCCAAAAGCATTTGAGAACATCTAAATGAAATATGTTCATAATGCACTTTTTTAATGTACAAGAGCTTTCCCTGCCCCTGTATTTTCTGGACAATTACCAGCATATAATTTTTCTATGTCTTATTATTGATAGCATGGCTATTAATGTTTGCAAATCACATAACACCCTGATTTTCTTGCAACAAAAGTGCAAATAGGATTGTATGTGAACACCAAGGAGAGAATAAAGCAAGTATAAAGAGACATATTTCAAATAGAAGACATTTCAGAATGAAAATGCTTTTGGTCATCCTCAGGTGGGTAATGATCTTAATTTCATTTCCCCCCGGGGATTTATTACTATAATTAGTGTTAATCTCAATAAAACTACAGTGTTTTTGTTAATTCAGCAGGAAGTATCAACGTTAAAAATAGCTTGTGATTTATCATGCACACTATAATAAAGTTTTATAACATTTTTTATTATCTTGAAAGCCCTCCAAGACTTTCCTTATCAAGATGTGACAGAAGTTTTTCCATAGCTCAGTTGTTTCTTTAAAATGCTGCAGTACATGACAAAGAAAATGCTTTTTAGTTCAAGATAAACTGTGCTTTCCATTGTATAAAATTTACAACAGCATTTGGATAAACTGGTTTCATCAACTCTGAAAAAGAAATACATCCTAGGAGCTAAGACTGACTTTATGCCCATTCAGGCATTCTGTATAGCAGTCATGGAAGCAAGAAGCTGTCAAGGCAAATTAAATTGAATCAGTCCTTAAAAGCCTCAGATTTTGGAGCGTACATGCAAGCAGGATGGCTACTAACACCAGAGAGTGTCAGAGTACATGGATGGTCTAGATTTTTTTTCTGTGAGACTAAATGGAACATTTAGCATCAAACACAAAGTTCCTTGCAGTTGCCTTTTGCCGTTAAAAACTCCTAAAGGTGCATAATTTTGGAGTTGGGGGTGGAGAGAGATTTAATTATATTGGACTAATCCTGACCTTCAATTCCCTCGGTGAAGTATCATTCCAGAAATGGATGCACAGGAGAAATGACCAGTTCCACTGGAATTTATCCAGGACCATATTTATGTCCTCCTGGTATAAATCACAATCCTTAGAGAGTTTTCATTGAAAGAAAGATACAAACTTGTTAAGTGAGTTCATTAACAACTAAAGAGCAACTGGTTCTGAAAAGCCAGAAAGGACAGCTTTTTAAGTCATAGCTCTGTCATATCCTTTGTATTCTTGGACAATTTGCTTAGCAAGTTCACATTTATCTACTTTCTCCTGATAAGAATAAAGAAAACTGCTGCAGTCCTGTAAAACTCTTAATCCAATATAACAGCAACCAGTAAAAATTACCCCTTTTGGAAAAATCATGAAGGACATCACGTTTTGCAGTCACACATTCCTTTTGGGAAGCCTGTGGTTGCTGTCATCGAAGGGCTGTAACAAAATTTCAGTCATGGCTGAAGGTCTTGGGATAGTATGGGAGGGGAGTGGGGTGTGGAATTCGGTTATCTCATAGTCAGACAGGAAATTATCCCTACTGAATTTTGGGAGCATTTCCTTCTTTCTTTCCCCTGGTTACTATTTTTAGAATACACAAAGTGAAGCATCAGCAATTCCTCCAAGGGAAAGCAGCTCTGTATTAAAGGCATGAAGCCACTGACTTTTAATCAAATAGATCAGCATTAGGACTCTGTAAAAATCTGACAGAATTGTGCTTAATTCTATTTTCACAAACAGAAATTAAAACTGTTTTTTTCTACAGTGAAATTCTTGTATTTTAACATAATCTCCCAAACATAAGCCCTAGGTAAGTGAGAGCAGATTAGTGAATTTTCAAAGCAGTATCTTAAACCCACTGGAGATTTCAGTGACATTTACATTTCCACAGTGCCCAGTTTATTTCTATCTTGGTTTCAGAAGGCAGCCATTATTTGCATTGCTTGAAGCTTTTGTTATGCACAGTCAAAACAAATACTGTTATCCAAAAGAAGTTCACTGGAGAGGCAGGAGAATTTAGCTTTGAATATACTTCAGATAGTCACTCTGCTTTGAGCAAAGCTTTTGGAGTTTTAAAATGCTATTCTGTCTTTCCTCAAGAATAGCTGCAGAGAAAGATCTGTGATTCTTTCTCCCACTCCTCCTCTCCATCCATACTTCCCTCTTTCCAAGCCAGCTCAAAGTAGTAGCAAGGATGTCTGACCACAGCCAAGTTAGAATAGCATTAGAGATTGCCCCTGTAGTATCGTAATAATGTATTCAGATAAGTAAGTGCTAGAAAATAGTAATTTTGATGCAGTAAGGGAGGTGGCTTGCCAGAGGAAATCATGTCAGCTGGAAAGCAAGAAACAAACACCAAACACCAACATTTCTGCTTTACTGTTTGCATGCTATGGTTCACAGAAATAGTGAAGAAACTTTCAAGAGGCAAAGCAAAACTAGATCAGGACTCAAAGTCTGAGAAGAAGAACCTGAAAGAGAGAGAGAAAACAGAGACAAGGTTGTTAACACCCACATCTCATCATCACACAGATGGGAATTTAAAACTTCGAGTCTTTTCTGTATTTATTTATTTTCTATTTCCAGGAGATATTTGCTGAAGTATTTGGCATGCATTTGCAGTTTGCTTCTAAAACCTGTACTAACACTGCTAGAACAGAATTCTATCATAAGACAAAGTTCTTTCACTATCTTCTACACCTAACCTGTTCTGCTACCGGCATGGCTGGAAAACAGTACTGATTGGGATGCAAACTAGTTAAGCTACACAACATCATGAAGCAGTTCAAGCAATGGTGGCAACTACTTTCACAGAGATCAGAGTATATTTTGAGGAAGGGCCAGTAGTTTTACTAAGTATGTAGTTGGCAGGGTTGGTTGCTATAAAAAGCTCTTAATTGTTTTATCATCAGGAGAGCCGCTTGTCTTCAGCAGTGAATACCCCTAATAAGACATTATTCTTCTTTGACCTTAGTATACTCTAGTTTCCATACAATATTCTTCTTTGACATTTCCTTGATACCCAGAGATAAGCAGGATTCTTGTTTCCTGGACACAGTACTACAATTAGTTAAAAATAGAACCATATAGGGGCATTTTTTAAAAACCACCTTGGAAATACACTGCTCATCCAAGCCAGCTCTACTTGTCATTACAGCAGGAACTACAGAGATGAACAATGAAAGTGGAGAACTGCACCACTCACTCTCTTCCTGTGCAACATCAAGCTGGCTGTAGCCTGCTCTCAGATCCAGGCACATCCAGGGCTGGGATAATGGGTGCACAGCTGCCAGCATTCCCAGAGAGCAAAACTGTTCTCTCTGCTCTCACAGACACTTTCACAATGGGAGACATCTTAAATACACTTCTAGGACAGGGGGGACTCCTGAACTTAGGCAATACCACCAATAAAAGCACAACAGCTGCTGTCTGTCAGCTGTTTGGGTGACAATAGTGCTGTTAGATAACCTCAGCAGTGAAACATGGACCTCTGCTGCTACACAGTGCTTGGCAGAGGGAAACAACAGCACAGGATAAGCTGTGAGGGTGCAAACTCTTCTGTTTCCAAAAAGACTCAGAAAGGAATTACTCCTCTAAGCAAGCAAAAAACAGAAAGTGAGAATTGGGAAGGGGGTTAATTGAGGTATGGATTAACAAGTATGGATTAGAGTCCTGTTCCAGGACTGTGGATACAAAAGAAGCACTGGAAAGCCCTTAGAAGTTAATGTAAAGAACACAGAAGGGAAAAAAGGAAAGACATAAGAAACAGCAGCTGCATGATGTACCAAGTTCAAACATTTGAATAGGAGAGCAGGAAGACCTATGCAAAAACAAAAGAACAAAAAACCCTAATTTTTTTATCCAAAAGTATTTACTGTACATAGCTCTCCAGTCACAGAGTAGACTAGCAACTTCAGCGATGAACCAACTTCATTACAGGGTTTTATAGGGATAATCAAACTGTGGGTCTGTTACAGCTTGAAGTAATCTAAACTCTTTGCTCTTCAAAATTTATTTTCAGCTAGATCAATTCCAAGAACTGGGACCTGATTGCATGAGTGCTACTGCTAGTGAAGAAAAGTGTGCGTGTTCGTGTGCAAATGGAAGGCAAGAACATGGAATAAAAGCTGTGAGGACAGCAAAGTGACTGTTTATGTTTTCTTAAAGTTCAATAAATCCTCAGAATAGCCACAGAATTAACTAAGAAATAAGCAAAGCTCACATCCCAAGTGAAGACCATGAATAGCGCAGAGAATTAATTCACCAAATATAACATGCCATAGAACAAAAATGAAGATGGGAAAAAACAGAAAATACAATGTAGAATAAGAGGGAAACCTAAATGCAGGGTAGCGCTTGTAGGAAATCTGGAGAGAACTGTGATAATGGACAGTGTTCCAAGTACAGGGTCACCTGAACTACAGGTGGTAATGGAAGCAAGAGTGTCATATGAAGGAATTACACAATAATTTAGCAGATTACATTCTGTGTGCAAGAGAAGATCACACAGTGCAAGACAGCAAAATATATTTAATGATCAGATTAGGACGAAGACATTACCTTAGCAGACAGTAAGAAAATTGGATGCAAAGTAGACATGAAGGCATAAGGGAATGCTATATAACAGCTACAAAGATTTTCCCAGCATCATGCAAGAGAAATGAGCAAAGTCATCCAACCAGCACAAATACTGGCACAATTGTTAAATTACTGGGACAGTCTAAATTGAAGAAAAGAATAACACTGGCTTAAACGTCAGTTATTCTCAGTTCTAGCTGATTGTTACCAGCCAACATTGCTGGATAATATTAGCGTCTCCTTGTCCACTTTCAAAAACAAGCAGAAGACATTTTACTATTAAGCTTATTGTGGTACCACAACAACATGACTAAGATGATGATCTGCCTCACGAGTCTCAGCATCATGCAAAATAAAATGTTCATGTACAGGTTTAAGTGAACAAGAAAGAAAGACTAACACAAGCACAGTTAAAACAGAAACACAGTTAAAATCCCATCTATCAATTGAAAAGAGTTAAGAAAAAAAAATATTATACAATAAAAACGGCATTATAACAGCTTTTTGATCTGTATGAAATACTTGGGGCATAATTCAGGGACTCCTGACCAGAGTCTTAGCTGGCTGCTATGAGGTACAACACAGTACATGGCAGATACACTAAATAAAGCTCTGAAAGCTTGATCTCTGCATTTACACAACACTGCAACAAATGCTGTTCCACAGACAACAAGAGAACTGTAGGAGAAAAGATGCTATAAAGCTTTTGTCTTCGTAAATGGAAAATATCTTGAAATTTGAAATACAGATGAGAATCACAGAAATATTACTAGATGCGTGTTACAACATGTCAAGCTAGAAGGGTTTCTTTTTTCATGCTGGATTAGCAAGTTTCATATCAGATATTCCTATAAGGACATTGCAATCCAGAAGTAGAGCAGGATCCAAAACAGTTGAGCTTATTAGATAACCTACAGCATAATTAGCCACCAGTGTGGGTACATACATATGTGTTCTGTGGGTGTATGTATATGAAATTCTCATATTATTAGCTGCTTTTCTGTGACTGAATATGCTTCAATTTCTTCATATTGACCTTCAAAATTATTTTATATTTGCCTCACTGACTTTAATGGGCATAGTTACCTGATGAAGAACTTAAATAGTGAACATGTAGATTTGTGTTGGGAAGTAGGAGAGAAGAGACCTTTCTGAAAGTATAATAACCAGACTTTGTAGTCATTCAGCACTGTAACAATAACAGAGTAAAAGAGCAATACTGGAATCTCAAATTAATGACCTCCAAACCAAAGCATTCTAACCCAAATTCCTATAGCTGTGGTCTTCTTCCTGTGACTCCAAAGGCAAACCACTGCCAGGGAAAAAAAAAAGGGGTACATTTTGGTTAAGATTTCAGCAAAGGGCAATGAAACAAAATAACATTGGAGAATAAACCTGTTAGCATCAAGCCCCTCAATTCTGACTGAAGACTTTTGTTTAGGAGCATGCACACTGTAGTATTCAGAGCATGTCCACTTTTAAAGTGACAAATTCAAGAGGTATCCAAGCATATACACTGACCTCCCTTGCCCTTCATGGTATCTGGCTGGGTACAACAGCTCACTGCAGTTCCTAAATACCATTCAGAGCTACAACAGTGCAATTCATAACTTGTACTTAGCAGAGAAGCTCAGGTGAGAAGACTGAATTACTTCTGAATCAGAGCTTTCTAACTTGTCCTTTGTAATCTTCCTGCTCTCCTTTCTTTTCTATTACCCTCAAGTGCAGCATTCTGTAGCATAGATGCTGTGAACACAGCCCAATTTATCCAGATGTTACATTTTTATATTTTCAAATAGTTCTACAAGTCAAGAGAATGATATTAATTAAATCAGATTTTACATTTGCATTCCTACATTACCTGTGGGTCTGCCACTTTTTGGTTTGGTTTTTTTTTCTCCTCTGGACTTGTTCCAACAGTTCCATGTCCTTTCTATGTTGAGGACACCAGAACTGCACACAATACTCCAAGTAAGGTCTCATGAAAGCAGAGTAGAGGTGCAGGATCACCTCCCTCAACCTGCTGGTCACGCTTCTCTTGATGCAGCCCAGGATGCAGTTGGCTTTCTGGGCTGTGAGCGCACATTGCTGGCTCATGTTCATTTTTCCATCAACCAACACCCCCAAGTACTTCTCCACAGAGCTGCTCTCAATCTCTTCTCTGCCCAACCTGCAGCTGTGCCTGAAGTTGTTCTGACCCAGGTGCAGGACCTTGCACTTGTCATGGTTAAACTTCATGAGGTTGGCATCAGCCCACCTCAGAAGGGTGTCAAGGTCCCTCTGGATGGCATTCCTTCCCTCCAGCGTTATCGACTGAACCACCCAGCTTGGTGCCATTGGCAAACTTGCTGAGGGTGCACTCAATCCCACTGTCCATGTCACTGACAAAGATGTTGAACAAGACCGGTCATTGATGAGCATTCTCAGATTTGTGATCTGTATCTTCCCACTGCTTGCCAGAGACCTTCCATGTGGTTGCTCTTTGTATCTATGTGCTCATAAATGACCCTTACAAGCTGATAAAAGCAAAACAAACAATCCTGAGCTATGCTGGATGGACTTCATCTACAGTATATTCCCTGTAGGAAAAGAATAAATGATCACATATGCTTAACATGCTAATTACTTCCAGAATTCCCTTCCCCCAGCTTAACACTCATAACCTCAAAGGGAAGTGTTCAACTGAATTTATTTCTTTGGAAAGATGATTGCCTTCACCTATTACAGCTCATGTGCTCCTCAGTAACCAAGTGACTCTTACCTGAAAGCAAAGCCTCAGATTGAATTATAGCATTTTTTTCTTCTCTTACTACTGAATTTTGTGGTAATATTTTGTAGCAGTTACATGTTTTTTCTGCTATTTTCAAGAGGTCAAGCAGCCTTGAATTGACTGATGTTAGTCTCCAGAATGAAGGTGGAAAGGCACAATGATCACTGCAGGAATCACTGTGCTTCTGTTGTACTTCCTAAACGAGTCTTCCCCATCCAAGCTGAAATTATGCATTCAGCTTCAAAACTTCATAAACCATATCATTGAAGACCCCATACAAACACTTTCAGTAGTTACAGAACCTCTCTCCATCACGCCAAATCCAACATCCTTCTGCCAAGAGTAGATACAATTTTTCTTGCAAAAATTTGTTCCTTTAAAAGCGCAGGAAGGAGAGGTATTGCTGCCTACTTCCTGCATAATAGACAGGTACAAAACATCTGTTAGGGAATAGAAGACCTTTGTTCAATTTCCTCCTCAGCTGAAGGTTATTCAAACCTTCGAAGAGCACATACAAGCAACCCTTGCTTTAAAGGTATTCTTCAGTGGGGGCATCCTCTATCTCACATGCTGAACTTGGCCACTGTGTGACAAAGATATCAGTGGAGACCAATGAAGGCACTCCCCTCATCTGTTGATGAGGAGTACCTGCTTATATTGGCCACGGGTAACACAGGAATACAAACACAAAATAATTTTCATATGTCTCAAAACCAGTAAAAAGGCACCCTCACCCAGCTCTACAGCAGCCACTAGAATACCAAATGTCACTAGTTTTGACAACTGCAGTTGTCACTTCTGTGCCCTGCCCAGCACAATATACAGTCTGACCAAGTCTGCCAGCATGGGTTGACAAGCACTCAGTGTCCCCACAAAGTCCCCAAGACTGTATCAGCACTTTCTGCTAAACATCTGGAGTTGAAGGCTGATCATCTCTGAAGTCTATAAAAAGCTATTGCCAACATGATTTGACTTTCATTTTAATACCCTCTTTCTAATTTAGGGCCATGGATCACCAAAGCAGTTTAAAGAGTACTTCAATACTCAGGATTACAAACAACTCCAAATGGGTGTACACATCCTCCTTTTTACTAAAGTCTTTCAGTTTCAGATCAAACCAAGTGTGGCTCCCGGTTGTGACCATTCATCAGTTCCCTTTTCCCTGTACAAGAGATAAGCTGTTTTGTTGTGAAATCCTTTCTCAGCCCTGCCATTAAACATCTCTTTTGTTATAACTCTCAAGGGTCTCCACCATACCAGTTGTGATGCATTATTTCTTTTTACACGTACCAGAACATAAATATTTGTACAACTGAGTCTACAAAGTGGGATATGACTGCCTACAGGGCTAAGTAATTACCTAAACATACTAATGTGAATCCAGATGCTTCAATTCACATGCAGCTATTTAAAGGCACAATGCTATCTGCTGGTCATCATGCAACACTGTGCTGGGAAGTAAATAACAATGGATTGCATAAGAATAAGCAAATTAACAGAAGAAATCGAAATGCATACCCTCTTCATGCCTACTGTAATTCTTTGTACCATATTGAGGTGTTCAGGATTTTCTGCAGTCTTTTTTGAATTATCAAGCAAGTTTGAAGCTTACCTACTTTATTCTGAAAAGCTAACCTAGGATGTGTGTAGTTACCCACGTGCATCAGTGAGGCTTGGCCAGTGCTCTCCTCCTCCAAGTACTCCAAATAGGAGCTTTTATTGTTGGCTCCGGGTGATAAAGCAACTCCTGTTGCATACAAGTCACAATGTTTGGGAAGCATTCAGATACTAAGGTTATCAATGCCAGGCAAGACACAGGCAAACCCAAACAATTGCACTGTTGCCCATCTCCCACAGCGGTACGTACTCTCCTGCCACTGTTCCACACTATGGAGCAGTCTGTTTCAACCAGTTTCTAAATGAGCTTCTTGGCAGTACAAAAAAAGGACTTATAAAGCTGACCAAGTTTTCCAGACACCCCTTGACAAATCCCCATAAAGGGTGCACCCCTACCTACCAGATGCTGAGCACAGAAGGCTGGATCCTCTGTGCTAACTGGAAACTGAAACTTTGCAGTGAAACTAAGGAGGAGTTCAAACTCTCAATTTGTATGGATAATATCCATCATCTCATAAAGATCAAAGACTAGCTTACCAAGTACAAAATATATACATGCTGTGCACAGTTCTTATTTTGATACCTGGCCTTGCTGGCAGTGTAATGCTCTCTGCCGAGTGCCAACCAACCCTGGGTATTTTCACACAGCAACACTTTTACCTCAGTTACAGGTTCTCCAAATCCTGCACACTCTCACATAGTGCATCTGTTTCTCTAGCTAATCAGATAAAATAGTGCTTAAATTATGCCTTGGCCTGCATTGAATCCAAAATTTAGATTTTTCACCCATTTCATGATTTAAGGAGACTTCCAGAATAGCAAATACATCTTGTTATTGACAACTCCAGTACTAATATCACATTTTTTGCAATGTATGGGCATTTGAGGTTTTACAGTGCTGACAACTGTATTCTACCAAAATATGCTTGTAAAAACTCTTGGGAAAGGTAAAGATGACAGAAACCCTAAAGAGCTATTCATTGACCTTTCACTCTCTTTAGAAGTGCTGGTCCCTATGAGACCATATTTTTCCCTTTCTTTTAAAGAAATCTTATGGAATCCTACTCCGAAAGCATTACAAGGATTATTCAATGTCAGATGAAGTGTAAAAAAAAAATAAATACTTTTATGTGAAACAAAGCTTCTTGCTGATACAAATGGAAAATAGATTTGTTTCCATCTTTATGCTGAGATAATAAATCAGAGAATCAAACTGATATAAGCTATCATTAGGTTGTTTGAAAACATGCCAGAACAGAGGGGTACAGTCTTCCCAAGGATACAAAATAGCAGAGGATACATATTTAGACCAGCCCTATGCAAGTAACTAATTTTGCAGTTTTCTTAGGGAACACAAAAACTAATTTTGGATTAATCTCAAATATTGCCATTTCTTGGGGGAGAAAAACTAACAAACAAACCACTCAGATCAGAAAAAGGCATTTCTTTCTTCAAGTTTTTAAGCTTCCAAAGCATGTCTGCATAAAACTCTAACAGAAGAAACATCTCAAATGTTTATTGCACATTCTGCTAAAGAATCATCAATACTATTTTTCAGGCAGACTTTGAAATGGTCACAGTTTAAAGATGAAAAACTAGAAACACAGCAATCCTTATTCACATTGAGGGTTAAGTTTCCATTATAATTATTTACTAATGAAAGGAAAATTGCAGGATGGGTTTTATGCCTGCTGCACAAAATCCAACATCAAAATATATATACTTGTATTCCCCCTGAAGAAAACTGGCATTACACAGTGATTTTTTTCTGGATCCTCAACAACATATTTAGTGGAATTCCTTAACCTTTCCATATCTATGTATAGAGTTCTACAGCACAGTATTTCATTCAGAGAAAAATAATAACCTTTCCATTTAAGGCCTACCCATTTGTATTTCCCTGTCCACTGGGCTGCAATGCATGCAGTAAAAGCTTACTTTATTTGATCTATTTGTTTTGTATACATGGATCAAAATTTAAAGCAACAAAATACTATTACATGCCAGTTACTCTTGACATCAGTACTGACAACAGGAGATAGTCCTAGGTCAAATGATGGGCTTTGATTTGTTTACTAATCCCTACCAAGCCCTAAAGGTTTTTAAGTATCCTTAAAACAGAGACATATTATTTTCTATAAAGTCAATAAGAAGTTTTCTACCGTTCACACAGTTTTCCATGGCCTTCATTTTACTTTTAAATAAGAAGCTCAGTATTCCTAACATGCTGCCTCTACAAATTCTATCAGCAGCACTTTCTTCACAGCCCATATTTAAATCTTAACACTTAAATAGCATTCTACACCCTCAAAGCAAGCACTCTAAAGATATTTAAATTAATCCTCATAATACTTCGAAGTCCACATTAGTTCAATAATTTAAAACAAAGAGAAGGGATTTATAACAACTATGAAGAAAAAAAACCATTTCAAAACCAGAAACAAATACAGCATGCATTCATTATCCTGAACATGCAGAGATCATGAAGCATGAGACTTGCTTTAGAGACAAAACCCACTCTGAAATGCATTAGCATTAGAAAAACAGCACTGCGCACAAAAGGTTCTGAGAACAGAAACTCTAGCAGTAATACCCCATCAATACAGCTTCATTTGTAAAACCAATCTTAAAGACCACAACCTACTTCTTCCATGCTTCCTCAACATCAGGCAAACTCTTAACTTGCTCTCCTTAGTGCAAACCCTGAATGGAAAGCTGCTCATCTGGAAAGCAGTTCTCTCACCTAAGATAAATCTCCATCAGCCGTAGAGATCAAGCTACTTGTTAAGCATTTAGCAGTACAGGAACCACCCCACCCTTTCCTGGGTAATCAGAAGGCAGCTGTGACTGAAGCTTGGTCAGAGCTTCTGTTCTGCAGCTGTTTTGCCAAATCCAATGTATTTGTCACGTCCTACCTGTTCACTTCATCAGTATCTATGGTAGCTTTACAAATTCTGCAACAGCTGCACACATTAAAGCATTTAAAGGACCAGGTTTTCAAAGGTGTTTAAGCATGTAACTCCTTTACTACAGCCACAATCAAACATCTTACTATCTCTGTGGCTCTAGGCCTTAATTCTGTGCCATCTATCATCAGCCAGTTCCAGCTGATGGAATCTGAGGATTTGGCACAAGCAGCTCACTTCCTCCAATCAAATCTCTTGCTTCTCTGGCTCTCTTTTTCCATTGTGTTAGAGGCACATAGTTAAAATCCACCCCTATTTATTGCTTACTGCTGGGACTCCATTCAGTAGCTCATTTCATATTTAACTTTAAAGTAGATGCAAACAACCAAGGTGGGCAATGGGAATCTAATTTAGGTAATCAAACTGGCAAATTATGCCAACAACTGACCACTTTCCTATAGAAACTGTGAGAAACTCAGTTCAAATTCAGATTCTGAAACTGCCCAAGTTTAGCAGAGACAACTTTGCTGTAGGTAGCAAGGCTGCCTCCCTCAGACGCCACTCTGGAAAGATAGCAGGATGTTGGAAGAGCACCTGCATAGGAAGAATATGTCCTCCATGAGTCATTTAGGACAAATTAAACAAGCCCACCCAGTTCCTGCCACAGGAAGGGTCGGGTACTAGTCAGGGCTGGCACCTTTAGGGCTGCACCTGCAGTACTGAATGTTGCTCCTGACCACAAAGCCATGCACAGAAAATCACTGTGGAGTCAGCCATACACCAAACTGGTCCCTAACTCACATCATTTTGGTCCATTCAATAGACAAAATGTAAATGCAAAAATTAATGTAGAGAAGTTTTTCACCCTCCCTGACAGTTGCATCCGCTACATAAGAGAATCTCTCCCAGATTCTTTCATAAAAACTGTCTCTCTATCTGCAGGGCTGAAAACTTGACTGCAAAAAGGAAAGATGTAGGAAGCAAAAGACACAGTGATGTTTTTCTCGGGGAAACTTAAGTAATTGTTTTTATAGCACATTATGACATTGGGTGTTTTTTATCATTACCACAACAAACAGTTATGAAGGACAAGAGATAGCTCAAACACTGTACTTGATGGATTGATTTTTAGGTTGTGACTTGAGTGTTCTGTACTTTTTCTTTCAATAAGTAATAACTGACCATATGATACTACAATATAAAGACCATCTAGTGCAAAAAAAGGATGTTTTGGGGGATTAAGAGGGGGCAGAAATTGAGGGGTTTTTTTTTCAATTATATGTTTCTATGGTATAGAAACCTCAACCCACCTTTTATATACTCACTTAAGTCCATACTGGCTTGATTTTATTTTGAAATTGCCTGGGTTCAGTTAGAAGGCGCCACTCTCTGCCAAAATAGATAAATACAAAGGATAAGATGTCAATTAAAGGTTGCTTTTTCCCCAGTTTATACACGCACAGTTTCTCCTCACTTGCAGTCACTGCTAGAGGACTACAGTGCCATCTCTCTCCCTGAGCCATGTTTGCAGCATCATTTAACCTGCCTTCCTTATAGAACATTGTTGTCAAGATGAATTATACTAATGTATGCTAAGCAGGCAATCAGTACAGTTATTGTGCATCCCACCATCTCTTTTATATAACTACAGACATTGCTCCACTGCCATTTCACAGTGGTCTTTCAGTTTCAGTAACATCTTATTGAAAGAATGTAAAGTCCCATTAGTTCACATCCTCTGTGCTGTGCGGTTGAAATACTGCAGTTATGTAGCATGCCAAAACAATGAACTCCTATAGAAACTATGGTGCTGGATTACCAGGGAAGATAGCTGAGATAGGCAGGCAGACATACATGCTTAGCTGGCATACCTCATGAGCTCAAAAGGACCTTAGGAAGGCTAGTAATGCTCTTCTGTATTCTTGCCTTTTGTATTCTTAATTGTTGACTTACCCAAAAGCACAGATGAGGGACAATTTTTGCCATGCCAATTCTACTGTTGGGTGTACAGGTTACTCCAAAGAAAATAATCTGCTGGACAGGTGGCTTGGTGCTGTATTAAAGAGATCTGTTCAGAGACCAACAAGTTGGTCCATCCTGGGTCAAGTTCAGGGGCATCTCTTGCGTGGCTCAGAAGGATGTTGTAGTAAGTTGTACTCATTAATATTCTTCTGCATGCTGAAACCACAGTGTTCCAATAATCCTTGCAAAATTATAATGCCTGCTTACCCTTCTGCTCTCATCAATATCATCTTTGGACATTTGGTAGGATCCCTTTATATCCCTTAGCACTTTTCACTGCATTGAATTTCCAGCTTTCTGAGATACACTGGCATCTAGGAAAGAGCACAGATAGCTGCAGCCAGCACCTTTGGCTACCTCCAGCTACCAGCTTGATTAGAGGCGTAAGTTCAGTGTCTTAAATGGCAAAGAAGAGATTTGTCAAAGCAAGCTGGTAGCTTTCCTGTGAATCTTGCACATCTAGCTTGGGAAGCTGAGACCTAGAGATAGTTTTCAGCTTATTTAAGGTCACTATGTGACTACAGAACTGCAGAGATTGTCTTTACATGTTAGGACAGTTCACTGCAGAATCTCATGAACCTTTGTCCATATAAGCAGTTATGACTATAACCTTTAAGACTATATGACTTAGAAAGTGTCCTGATCAGCCTTAGGCTACAGGTCATAGGTGGTGCTTACCTGGCTAACAGAACATGTGTTAGGAAAGCACAAGACAGAAATTTCAGCTTCAACTAGTCCTCTGAATTCAAATTCAGTAAGCCTGGACAAACACTAGTGCCAGAGCAACTCACTGAATCATAGAAATATTGTTTAAAACAAAATATTTTGCTGCTTCTGTGTAGCAGTTTATCTTTACCTTTCAGGTCTCTAACTTTGAGGGTAACAGGAAAGGAATGGTGAAGCAAACAAAAAACTCAAACCCAGTATATCCTTTCTCTCTCGCAAGAGAAAGCTTTTCCCATACAACCATAAACTCCAATAGGAAAAGAATTGTGGTTCAGTGACCTATGAAATTTCAAAGCTACTAAAGCAGCAGATCAGCACAAGTGAGCCAGAATCAGCGCTAACAAAGAGCACATGCTACCAGTTACACACTTGGAGGCTAATTTTCAGTAGTGCTGAGCACTCACAGTGCCAGCTGAATGCAAGTGGAATGGTAGGAGATCGGTACATCAGAAGATCAGGCTCTTTGATTTAAAGACTATCCCAAGGCAAAGAAAGCTGACCAGTGGGATGAAAGAATGGAAGACAATGACTGTCAGTAAGAGTCAAGCATTTTGGGAAAACAAGTTGAAGCCAACAAAAAAATCTCCTCCATGTCCCACTCTTCAGAAAGCCTTAAAAATCAGCATTCAAAGAATCCAGGGGTAAGAAATATTTGTAGAAAGGAAAAAAAGTGATAAGTGGTGCAGTGGCATTTCAGAGCTGGGTTTTTAGGGTGACTGCTGAACAGATGCTTGACGGGAATACCTTGGGGAAGGCTATCATGTTATCCAACAGGTAGAACCCATCTCTGCAAATGCATGGTGTAGGAATCCTTCTACTCCTGCAGGAGATAAAGCACAAGCAGATACCCACTTACCCAGCCCTGTAACTTGATTGCCCAGCTGTTCAGCAATTTCCAAATCTGCATAAATATAATAAATTATATTTTGTTATGAAATATATTCTCTCTAGTACCTATAAATATGACAGCTTATTGCAGAGTCTTGATTCAAGAGTATTTTGATGCCCTCATTTAGTAATTGCCTCACTCACTGAGAGCTACAGCTCTATCAAGATGATCTTAGTGATATTCATTATGCAGCTGATACAGTATTAAAATACTAAATGCTTACTAAATACAAAAAAGCATGTCATCCTCTACTCTTTTGCCTTCTCTACCAAAAAGGAAATGTGAATAAAGCTTTATATTTTTGGTAACCACAAAGGAGGAATTGAATACATGTATATTAAACACCAGCAAAAAATTACAAGCGCTTTCAGTTTGTTAATTAGCACATTCCCAGTTGTGTCAAACTGCAGGCTCAGGACTAGATCAACAACCTCCAAAACCAAGTGAAAATGAAACAGAAAATGAATAGTATTTCAGCCTATTTTGACAGACCAGTGAGATTAAATGCTTAGTCTCTTTTTTAACTTTTCCTTTACCGTTCGTCATCCTAAAGACCATACACAGCACGCATGGCCCTCAATTGTATCCTGCAGATGTTTCTCTATCATGATAATTTTTTCCTACTTCTGGAAATGCAGAGGTAGCCTGAGTGAACTGGACCATAAACAGTGTGGTGCAGTAACAAAGGGGGTCATTCTATGGAATGCAATACACAAAATTGGGAGATACAACCAGTTTGTACCTCTTCTAATTTTAAGACTGTCTCCACCTCACCTATCGCTTAATAAAAAGGTTGGAACCTACACAACTGGGGAGTGGGATGATCCCAGAACCTGTGAGAATCCACACAAAACTTTGATATTTTTTTTTTTTTGAAGCATGACCCACACTGTAAACTTCTCAAGCAGTAAATTCCCAGTGCTTCCCTGACTGTATCAGCCTTCTGAATGCAAGTGGCGCGTTGCAAAGGGAGAAAAAGCACAAGTTAACACAGCCTCAAATGTGTTTAGATACATAGAAGCTCTCATTTTGCTGGAGAAACAGATCAAGGCAAGGCATTTAACCTAGGAGAAGAGCTCCAAGATAAGCTTCTGCTTTGAGAATGGACAGAGCAAAACAAAGAGATTCTTAAAGGTAAACAGAATATTCAGAAAAGGCTTAAAGGAAAGCAAGTGGAAAGGACGTGCCATTTTCAAGTTCTTCAGGAAAGATAATCTTTAATAGCTCCCTAGTTACTGGATCCCACATACTAGGATTGTTAGTTGCTAGCGTACTAAAACCCCAATTAATAGTTTGTCTCATCGTGCTAGTGTCTAGTCAAGTCTCATACGCTGCAGTAGAACATTTTGAAAGAACATTTCTTGGTTCTCTGTAGAGAGGGGATGGATATAAATATATATCATTGCTTTGCTGTGTTATGCATTAATAATACTTCTCAGTTATTACCATAATCAAGCAATGTGTGAATATGTTATTTTAAGCTACCTCTGCTGCAGCATGTGGATGCCTTGAGTTTTGCCTATATTTATGCGATTGAACTACATTTAAGTTTCTACTGCGATGTGTTGTGAGCTCCTCTCTGGAACAGGCTTTCAGTAATACAGATCCTGATAAAGATTTAGTGTAAACACACTGCTGAATAATGGGGATGAAATACAGGAGATTTGAGTGCTGAAAATAAAGCCAGAATGTCTATGCCTTTTCCATCATTGGCAGAGCAAGTTTTTCTGAACAGGAAGTGATCTTGTTACGAATTTAATTAATGCTATGTTTAGTGCACCCTAAGTTCCACCTGTCTTTCCATATTTTTACTGGCTTTTACTATTTTCAAAAATAAGTGAAAAAAGCAATAAAAAACTGTATTCTGAAAGCCTAATTCTTATCTATAGAGTGCTTTTCATATGCTTTGACAAAAATTTGAATTATATGGACTATAGATCCTACTTCTGCTGCATGTTCTTTGTAAGAAATTGAAAGAAAAGGAATAATTAGAAAATAAACATAAGATACCTGGAATAAACAGCTTTCTCTTGGATAAAAGAGAGCTTAATAGTGTTGCCATTGAAGTTTGCACATGATTAATATTACTGTGGATCATTAAACTGCATTCAAATACTTGTGCAAAATTCCTATTGATACCTACAGGGGATGTTTACATGTCATTAAGTCCTAACAGTCGCACTTTGCAGAGGAACTAATCACTAAGCCAATAAGCTACATTGAAGCCATAATCACTTACTCCTTAAAATATTAGGCAAATGTCTAAGCACAAGTTATGCCTGACCAGACTGAAGATAGTGCATCTTACTCTGTTCATGCAAGCTTTCAGTTGTAGTCCATACCAGCCTGATTCACCTTGCCCAGTAACTAGGGCCCCAACTGAAACTCAAGAGAAGGTATTTTTCTTTCCTTAAGTTAGTTAATGTGACTAGTGCTTAGAAAGGGTTATAACTGATGTGTTTGAAAATGAAACATGGTAAGAAAATTATATTGTTCTCCAGCTAGCATACGGGGAAAATTTCTGCAAAAGATGAGTAAATTTAAGGTGGATCATGTAAAAAAATTCTTCCAACTATAGTTAAAGAAACTGGACGCAAAATGTTTGCAGGGTTTTTTTTGTTTTGTTATGTGCAGTAATGAGACTTGTTGTAGCTCAATCAATGTGTGCATTTCAAGGATGTTGTAATCTTCTCTTTCAGGGAAAGAGGTTACAGCTTGCCAAAAAGGAAATCTGCTCCTCTTCTCTCAAAAAGCATCCGTTTCCTCCAAGAGACTTAGATGGGCATATTTACAGAAGGGTAGTCCTTCATTCTCTGAATAACCAAATTATAGAACAGTAGGCACCGCTAAGGGCAAGAAACCAAAATTGACAGTTTGATGAAACATTATTTAATCTTATTTGATGGAAAAAGAAAAAAAACTCAACAAAAAAACAACAGAAAAATAAAAAAAACAAACAAGCAAACAAAAACCCCTGGCAGCTTCCAGGCTGCTATTAGAGTTTATGCAGCTAAAGTAGGCAACGCAGTTTTCTTTTAACAGTGTATCACTTACATAGCATTTAAGATCAAAATATGCACTCTCCTCCGCATTTAGCATCAGTTATCTTCTCTTTAATGAAACTGCATGCTTTAGAGGCAGGAAACAGTTCTACTCTTCTAAAAAAAGTGAACAGAACAGAAGCTGTTTAGAGAGTTTAATAACATATGATCAACTTTTCCCTCCAAAAGAGTAGGCAGGTTTTTAAGTCTCTTCCCTAAACAGTATTTTCTACCAATTTTTTTTCTACCACACTTGTTAGGTATGGATTGTTCCCCCCTCAGTTGTTGGAAAATATGCAAAACAAATATTGAAAAAAGTATGTTGCTTTCTTTCCACTACAGAGTTTACTGATTTGAGGTTTTAGCACAACTAAATTCTGTCTGAAGTATGGAGATGTCTCTGGTTAGAACTCAAAAATAAACAAGAAACCCACAGCCAAACCCTAGCAAAAGGAAAAAAAAATAAGATATAGAGCAGTTATCTCTCTATCAGCATGCAAAGCAAAGATTTCACCTTGATTTCCAGCAAATATTTCAGCTAGAGCAAGATGTCTTTATGTACTGTGAGCTAAAGAAAAAATATGCTCCATTGACTCTGCTCTGGAAAAAAAGTGAAAGGGCTTCACACTTGTAAAAGTAAACTAGATCATTCTGAAGAAAAGGGAGCATTGCAGAAGCTAAGCTCATTTCCTTTGCAGAATCCACTCATCTATTTAGGCTCCATGCAAATTGCTCTCTCTTCCCTTTTGGTAAGTATTGTCACGTTGTTAATATCTTTTTCCACTTGTTTGGCCTGCAGTCTATTAATTCATAACCATGTTGTGGACATATCATCATCTTATCATGTATTTTACATACCCACATGTAGTACCTAACTTTTGTTACCTCTTAAATGCCCTGGAAATACCCTTTTCTTTTTTTGTCTTCTCCTCTTCAAAGAATGCATTGTGCCAAAAGTGCCAAAAAGGCGTACTGAAGCACGTTGGCAGATTTTCTTCTGTTCCAAAAAGCTGTCTACACTGTAGTCTGGACACTATGTGCAGTGCATCTGCCCTGGCAATGACCTTCTGGGAAAGTACCTTACCATCATCTTATGGCATTAGTATGCAGCTAACAAGGGTTGTAGTCATTTGGCTGCCTTCAGCACTAGCTTCACCATAATCTGATGCCCCAAGGTTTACTGCCAAATTTATTATGCAGCAAAAAACATGGCCAGCAACTCGTTTTTAATTTGGGCTTACTTACCTTTAATTCTCATCAAAACACTATAAGCTCTACTGAACGTGCTTTGCCTCAGTGCTGCTCCTAGCCCACCTTCCTAGGTACGTTTACCTCTTGTAAGTATTGTTATACTTCTAGCCATGCTACAGCAACACTGACGGTACTAAAGGACGGTACTGGTCTTGTGACTTCCCCTCCTCTTTAACATATTTTTTGACAATACAAGTTCTCTAAACCATCACAGAGGCCCATAGGTGTGTTGAATCTGGAAACATACTTGGTAACTATACTAGATCTACTTCTTGAGCTGGATGCGTTCCTAATGGTTCACTTTCTCTGGTTCTAGACAGAGTCCTTCAGTTTTTTCATACAGTTTCCACCTTAGCTTGATATCCTGCTCTCATCACCCTACTTGGAGTTGTTACAAGTTGGTGCAGTGCTGAATTCTTTCTTCACTGAAGCCCTCTGCTGATGCAGGAAAAGCAGTATCAAACACAGACTTTGTGCTTAAGGTCCCCTCTAGCTCTAGTTCCTGTAGACAGTGAAATGCCTCCTCAGCCACACCAATGGCTTGTTTAGGGTTGCTTTTTGTTTGGTGCAAACAAAACCAAACAAAAGAAGACCTGAAACCCACAGCAAAAGTTGTCAAAGGGCTGATACTTATTTTTCATATTAGTGCTCTGCTCCCAAAACTTAGCACTGTAAAATTATCTCTGCCTCCTAGAAGTAGAATGAGCACTACATTTAGGACTTTTTGCCTGCTATTTCTGACATGTTGCATTTTATGGAGGCCCTTGATGACACTCCCAGGACAAGTGTCAAAATCTGATTATCATTTCTTTTGACAATATTTCTATTAAATTAGATAGGCCATCTGCAGCAATATTTTTGACCTTGTAGTTTTGAGATCCAAGAGTGCACAAGACTACACAGCAATCTGTCAGAAGTAATATTTTATCTCTAATATGAGCTTGAAATTGTTTGTACATAGAGTAATTTTTATCCTTCAATGTTAAAACAAAAAGAAGATGTAGAATATTTATCCAAAAGTTTAACTGACAGCAACAATTATGGCTAATGGAGATAAAGGGACAATAAACATGAGAGTTTGGGATTTTGACCCAACTGGATCATCTGATGTGTCCTATTTTCAGTGTGGATTTTATGTTAAAATAGCCATAGCTTGTTACTATCACAGGTAAAATGGTTGAGGTTATTGTAAGGTCTCTTGCATCTGGAGAGAAGACATGTAAAAAAACCAAACTGCTTCAAAACATCCTCTTTTATTACCAATTTCATGCTGGTAACATCCTCCTGCCTCCTGCGTTATGCATTGAAATCTAGCAATTAAATACTAGCTCATTGCTCAAGATTCCAAGATTCAAGATATGTTTTAAAAATTTACTTTTTATTACAGGTTGAAAGTACCTGGCGTTACAATGGTCATATATTTTATCACAAGTTGTTCCACTAATCCAACCCAAACATGAATGTAGCTTACCTGAAGTGTTTTCACAGAACAACGTTAAGACCAAGACAACCATTATGTATGATTTCCAAGATAAATTACAAATTTTAAAAGCTATTTTTCTTAACAAAGTTATTCTTAAATTAATCCACATAAATGTTTTTCATATTTTATTTATTAAATAAGTTTGCCAAGCCTTCATCTGGAGATATTAAAAATACTTCTGTTGCCTCTCTTTTATCAATTATTTGTTACTGGAATAATTTTAAGAAGCTTTACTTATGTTTTTACTTTAATATCTGGCATCATCTGCAAAATACATTACATCCTCTCCAAGCTGATATTTCATTGTAGGGAATCACAGATCTTTCAATAAGCAAAGCAGGATCCAGAATCTTTGAAGACCTGGACTAGATCCCAACACCAAACTTCCCCTACAACACAGGGAGGGAAGAAATATTATGTACGTACAGAAAACTGATATTGCCTGGTGACTTTGGAAGAGTAAGCAGAAAGTGTGATTCATTTACATATTTACCTACCTGTAGATGAAAATACACACATGTATTTTAAAAAATAAAGAGAAAAAAATCAAATCCCAAATGCCAAACTTTATATGATTAAAAAAAAAAAAAAAACAAACATAAAACCTTAACCAAATTTCTGTCAGAGGCATCTTTATCATAGCTCTACCTTCTTAAAAAATATTGTAATAAATACATCAGTAAAAACATGTGTTACAATTATGTTTGGAACATTGTAGGCTTAATTCAGTTACCCACACATAGGCATGTGGTTTTAAGATGCTCTTGGTGCCTACCTAGCCTCCTGCTGCCATTCAAGAAGACACCTCAGATTCTGTATGACATCTGACAGCCCCCCCTGTGTCAACACCTAACATTAAAACACAAAATCAGATAGTGCAGTATTCACTAATTATAACTGAAGTTTACTTTTAGACTTGTTATCTACTTGTTTTGCTTGTATAACCAGATTTCATAAATTATATACTAGTCGGTAGCTTAGCTTGAAATTTCCATCCAACATTCTTATAATCTCTAATAGAAACAAGCATAAAATAATCATATAGGAAATAGCGAGATAGAGATTTTACATGTCAAAATGCAATCTCTAATAATACAGGTCTTTTCCCATGCTAACAATAGAACTGCTTAGATTTATCAGCAGAAGACAACTGCATGTCACAGAGGCATAGTGCAAAATGAGAAACTTTTAATACCTGCGAAAAAAATGACATTATTACCATTCACAGGATAGCCTATAATATACCGTATTTCCATTAGTTAACAACAACATCTGTTTGATCTATACAGAGCAATTCTGGCTAGGAAGATCTAATTCATGGACACAATCTCATTACAGTGTTGAAGACCAACAGAACTATTGCTGCCTTTCCTGTGCACCACAGGAATTCCAGGGACAGACTGTAAGGACACGTTCACGTTTAATTGTTATGAAAATGTCACATAAAGAATAAGAAAGCGGTTAAATCAATGTACAAAGATTTAAACTGGAAACTGGTAAGGTTTTAATAACACTCTGCATGTGAATTATGCTTCCAATAACAAGTAAATATATTATGAAGCTTTAGCTGGTATAAAGCAGTTTCTTATGGCTTAATGCATTTGTAAAGAGAATGGCTGTACTTTGTGGTAACAGAAATGCCAATTATGAATCAAATCCTTAGTTTAATTCACTTAATTATGGCCGCAGTTAAGGCAAAAAGCCATGTTTAAATATTTTCTCTTCAGCTGGTGGAAGTGGAGAGACAACATTCATTTCCTCATATTTATTGGAGCACAGTAATGGAATCCCAGCCATTCTCTGCACTGCCATGCACCCTGTTGGTGTTCCTCCCCACACTGGCCATTTCCCTTTTACCTACCACAACATCTCCAGCCTTACCTGTGTGTCCCAGGACACCCAACCATGCCAGTATCACAAGCATCTACAGGGGAGGGTGGAGAAGCAATTTTGGAGGAAGCCAACACACTCACACTTGGTGTATTGGGTGCCCATGCCCAGGTGTTGGTGGGAATCTGTGAGAAGAGGGCATGGCTGCCCTGTGCCCAGCACAGCCAGTCCTGACAGGTTCCACAACAGCCCCACTGCAGGGAACGGCTGAGCCCGTCACCAGCACTGGTGGTAGCAGGTCTGAGAAGAGGGGAAACTGCATGAGGAAAAATGTGTGAGAAATGAGCCCTGTGAGCACCCAGGTTGGAGAGGGAAGAGGAGGAGCTCTGGCTGCCTGAGCAGGCTTCCCTGAAGACACCACAGTGGAGCAGATGTTTTCCTGAAGGACGACAGAGCAGTCTATGGAGAAGATCTATGCTGGAGCAGGGGAAAACATGAGCTCTATATTGCATAAGCCAAGGATAGAAAATGTTCTTGCTCTGTCACAAGCCATGTAAATAGTCTCTGAAAAAATCTAACCCAAGATTACCTTGCCTCAGCAAGCGCAAGCAACGGCAGCACCAGCCATTTTGAAGATGGCTTGTGGTGGCTTCATGTAAAAAGCTGCTCACTCTTCAAATTCTTCATCATCTTACTTACTAATGAAGAAAGAATGAGGAGCTCTGTTCTTCCAGTATAGTCATGGCAATAAACTAAAAAAAAACCAAAACAAAATACAAGCCATGTTGGTGTTAGGTTCTAGCTACAGATTAGTTAATAACCCTCTACAAGAAAAATTAGCATGTTATGGAGTATTTTCAAGTGGGAACTTCTATTGCATTACAACATTTTTACCTCATATGTAGAATCATAGAGTGGTTTGGGTTGGAAAGAACCTTAAGATCATACAGTTCCAAACACTCTGCCATGGACAAGAGCACCTTCCACTAGACCAGGTTTCTCAAAGCCCCATCCAACCTCTCATTGAAGAGGGATAGGGCAGCCACAGCTTCTCTGGGCAACCTGTGCCACTGCCTCATCACCCTTATAGTGAAGAATTATTTTCTTATAGCTAATCTATATATATGGAACCATTATTCCATTTGAAGAACGCCTCATCACAATCTTGACTGCCAGGACACCATGACAGAACCTGACAGCTCAGATTTGTCCTGACAGCTCCTTTTAGGATTTAAATAGCAGTCGACATCCTCAGCCCGATATCTGCTTTAGCCAGTAGCTAGCAAGAACATCCAAAATTTACACAGATGGACCCCTTTTGGCCTCAGGACAGCTGCCAACCCTTCAAAAACCATTGCTATTCTGTTCCCACTGCTCAACCTCTGAGAAGGCAACCATGATCTTTCATGTACATTTAATACCATCATGAAATATTTATTACTCTTTCCAGCTTTGAGTTCTGTTTAGTGTTTCATCTCAAACCTCAAATTGGCACCACAAAAAATCCTGTACAACTGGAAATATGTCAGTTCCTAGACCCATAAATGCTGCAGTTAAGCTGCTTCACAAGACCACAATTAAAAGTTTATTTGCATAATACATAATCAACACTCTTACACTTGAAATTTCCTTGTTGTTGCAGTGATATAGGAACTTTTAAGAGATCTTAAAGGATTTGAACATGCATTATCTCATTATTGTTACATAATCTGTCAATAAATCAATGCATTGTGTATGACTGCAAGTGCCTGCCATATTCTTCTTTACTGCCTACCCCAACAATAAAACTCACTCTATCATTCCCAAGCCTTTAAGACCGCACATCTCAACCTCCAATGGAATACAAAGCCCTCATCCCGCAGCATTCCATCTCTAGAAACCTACAAGAATGCTAACTGGCCCCAGCCCAGCCCACTTGCCAAGCATATGGGATTTTAGGTTACCCATTGGGTTTCCCTTCCTTCATATATAACCTTACCCCTGACATTTAGGTCACCCACAACCTCTGATCACCTGCACAAGGGGAAGAGTGCTGGTCGATGAAAAAATGAACACGAGGCGGCAGTGTGCGCTTGCAGCCCAGAAAGCCAACCGTATCCTGGGCTGCATCAAAAGGAGCATGACCAGCAGGTCGAGGGA